>LPNX010810837.1:0-13721 GCA_001517045.1 Pseudotsuga menziesii
TTGCAGAATTGCGGCATTGTGCTGCTGTTGTCTATGCGAGGAAGAAGGTTGGTGTGGATTAAACCCAGGTTGTTGTGGCTAACTAGGGTTAGATTAAAACCGAGTGAGGAATAAATAATATTTTATCATTGTAATTATGCGATGATATGATCATGTTCTATGATTGCCGTAATGTAATAACCATATACTAAATGACAGACGAAAATAAATTAAATGTTTAGAAGTGTTTAAATATTCGGCGTTTATTTATAAACAGTTTGGAATTATAAATACGTTTTGGAATTATAAATACGTTAAAATGCTTCACTGTTCAATGAGAAGATGATAGAAATCACGAATATATATTTTTTCTTTCTCGTAGGTAGAAGAATAAACATTATTTTGCTTACTGATTTTAAACACAAGCACAATTTTGTTTTGGTTTAGTTAGTCTTTGAGTTGTTAATTTTACTTATAATAGTTCAAAAACTATTATAGTTAAATAACTATAATCAAGCTTTTGATTTTTATTTCATAATTTTTTGTTAAAAAGTAATATAAATATTTATAATAATATAACTTATCAAAACTATGGTAAAGTAAGCACACTTCTCTTCAAGCTTTTTTGAAAATATGAATAAAATTTTAAGGTACAAAAAATTCCTTCATTTTATCTTATACAATTATTATCATCATACATTGAATTTAAAAGAAATAATTTTGAGGCTGATACATATAAAATATATTAATATTCTTAATGAATATTATTTTAAAATTTATTTCATATTTATTCTTTTATATTTGTTTTTTTGCTAATGTATTTTCCACATTTAGGATGATATTAAAGGTAAATTTTAAATTCTTTATCACATTATATTAATTTAAAAACAATTTTAATATAGCTCATTACATTATATAAGCTCATAGCCTTACACCATGAGCTTAAACTACTGGTCTCATATAAGAAAACACGTTGGGTAAAGTAATTGACAATAAAGAAAAGATAATACTGGTTAAGATTAGCTATACCGAACAAACATACAACATACTCTGTAAGACATCAAGTATAAAAGTTTCAAGGATATTTATATATGAAGACCTTATTCTAGAGGATCAAGCCGAATTAAGAAAGGAGGTCCAAAAGGTAAAAGAAGCTACGAAGGAGGGGAAAAGGGCATTAATTAGAAACAAGAAAGTTGTTATTAGAGATAGAAATGAAAATGATAGTAACAAATATCAATTTGACTCACTCTGGATCTTCTCTTGGAACTGTCGAGGATTTCCATGGAGCAAAGGCCCTAAGTTAAGTTGGATCCTGAGCGAAATTAATGTTATATTATTGGTTGAAACTTGGGAACATGAGGAATCCAAGGTCCATGATATAGACGGATATGTCTAATTATTGGAAGACTAAACAATTGGTGGAGATAACACATAAATGACTTCTACTTCCTAAATTCATACTATAACCCAAACTATAGAGAAAATGATTCAAGATAGTGTGATTTATTCAAGGGTGATGCAATTGTCTCGATACATAAGTAAGAACATGTCTCTTTCCTGTCTGTCTTTTTGGGATATTTGATTATTTATCTTTTTCTTATTATTAAAGCCTAAAAAAGAACAAAAGAATGTTATAATACAGGGGAAAAAATGAGTGTTGATACAAGAAAACTAGTTCCAAGCTGTAACATACCTCAAATTTCATAAAAAAAACTCTTATAACATATATCTACAGACATATTAATAAATTACCTAATTGTTATAGAGCATTATTGAAAATTAGATATTTTATTGCATAACCTTCGCATTATAATCGATCATCATTTCCTTAAACTTTTAGAATCTAGTTCCCAAGATTAGTTTTCCAAACACTTCACTGTTTAAACCTATTTTTAAGTTTACTGTTACTTCCGCAGTTATCCTTCCGCAACTCCGCTTCCGCAATGCAGATTGCGAAATGCTTAACTTTGCTATAAAATTACCCTTCTACAATCCTACTTCCGCAATGCGGATTGTGGAAAACACATAATCTATTACAAGTTTTACCCTTCCACAATTCTGCTTTCGTAATGTGGATTGCAGATTGTGGAAATCCCATAATCCTTAACAATTTTAGCCTTCCACAATTCCACTTCCACAATGTGGATTGCAGATTGCGGAAAGCACACAATTCTTTATAATTTTATGCTTCTGCAATGGGGATTGGGAATTGTGGAAAACACATAGTTCTTTATGAATTTACCCTTCCACAATTCTGCTTCTGCAATGTGAATTATGTATTGTGGAAAGCACATTTTAACATAAAGAATATGTAACATACCTCAAATTTCAACCATAAAAAAATCTATAATCATATATCTTGAGACATATTAATAAAATACCTAACTGTTATGAGGCATTACAAACAAATAGAGAATTTAAAGCATAACCCTTGTCATATGAAATGATCATCATCTCCTTAACCTTAGAAAACCCTTTCCCAAAGGAAAATATATTTCTAAGCAAAATATCAAAAGCTAAGTTACTGTTCTTCCACAAGAACCATTTCACAGATTCGATTCTTCATTCCTCATTCCGTAATGCGGGCTGTCGAAATTCCAAAATTCTGTTAAATAATTATTTTACCTTCTGCATCGTTGATTCCTTGTGGAATCAACCCTCACCGTTGATCTTCAGTTGATGCAAAAATCGGATTTCGAAAACTTCAAGTTCCCTTAACTTAATCCTTGAATTTATGCATTCCGCATATGGTTTCTATGTCATTGATCCTCGCGGAATCAACCTTCACCAACGATCTTGATTTGATGCGAGAATCGAAATTTGAAAACTTCATGTTCCATTAACTTAATTATTAACTTTCTGCATTCCGTATATATGCCTTTCACATCGTTGATCCTTGCGGAATCAACCTTGACCACCGATCTTGATTTGATGCAAAAATCGGACTTCAAAAGCTTCAAGTTCTGTTAACTTAATTCTTGACTTTCCACGTTCCGCATTTTGTACATGCTTTCTGCATCGTTGATCCTTGCAAAATCAACCTTGACCATCAATCTTGGTTTGATGCATAAATCGAACTTTAGAAACTTCAAGTTTTGTTAACTTAATTCTTGACTTTCCGCATTTCGCATTATGTATATGCTTTCCGCACAGTTGATCATTGCATAATCAACCTTGACCGTCAATCTTGATTTGATGTGTAAATTAGACCTCGAAAACTTCAAGTTCCATTCACTTAATTCTTGACTTTCGGCATTCCACGTTCCGTATATGCATTCCACACCGTTGATCCTTGGGGAATGAACATTGACCGTCGATATTGATTTGATGCAGAAATCGGATTTTGGAAACTTTAAGTTTCATTAAATTAATTCTTTATTTTCTGCGTTCTGCATTCCATATATGCTTTCCGCATCGTTGATCCTTGCAAAATCAACCTTGAATGCTGGTCTTGATTTGATGCAGATTTCGAGTTGCAATTTACTATAAGTTAAACCGATTTGAAGATTTACTTGATGCTTATCCCTTCTTTGATTTTGTCTTCCTTGTTCATAATTTTAACAGTCAAGCCCTAATTGCGCTAAGTTGATTAGGGATTCAAATAGAATATTTTTTTTAAAATATTTCCTCGGTGTAACAAAATAAAAAAAGAATTTTCATCTGCGACATTGGCATGATACAGATCTAAGCTATAGCAACATTATAGATTCCTTCAACATTCCAATAAGCATAATTAGGTTGAGCAAAAATGAAAAGATCATACAAATCCCAATTACTTGTAGGAATACACGGTACATTTTAAAAAGATACAGAGGATTCAATCCATTATACACAGAACCATGAAATCTAAATTCTTCAAGTATTGGTTTCAAAACTATATCCAAATCTACAACAACGAGCTCTACAAAATTTATGCTCATAACGAATTATTAATTACTACAGTAATAACTTGGTACATATCTAATATACTTCAGAGAAGCAGGGATATTTTTTATGCAAAAATGCATAACCTTGTTTCCTGGAGATGTAACCGCAATTAAACATTTCACTTACACATCCTACTGTAACTAGAATTAGTCATAAGAAAATATAGTAGGAACCTGGCACCAAAGCTGGGAAAACAAAAGTGGAGAATTTGTTCCTCCCAACCAACTCCCATAGCACCCAAATTATTAATGTGCCATCTCTTGCATTACACATATGTTAATTGTTGTCTAATGCTAGCCTCATGCTACTCATGGACATACTATTAAATAGTATTTTTCCTAGGACTTGGTCATTTATGATCCTCCTACTCTTTAGCACTCAACTAGTAGTGTAGACCTAATTTTTGGGGATGATGCCTACTGCATCTTGAGTCTCACTCAGTGGTCTTTGCCACTTGTCATTTTCATCTTGTGGGTCAGCAATCACTCTTCAACAAATATATCCACTTTTGTTCCCCTTCAACATATTTTATTAAATAGGGAGTGTTTTATTACAAAATGTTTTATTCTTGACTTTCCTGTCAAAGAATAATAAAATAATAATCAAGGTATTTTCCAATAGAATAAATAATTATTAATTCATGGGGTATTACATACACCTCCACTTAAAATATAACACTATCCTTGGTGTTATAAATTTTGTTTTTATTATTCCATGTTAGCCTCTTGGAATAACTCTAGATATGCCTCTTGCATATTACTTTCCATCTCCCAATTTGCTTGTTCTGGGATAAGGTGCTTCCATTGTACCTTTACCTATTTGATGGTACGGTTCCTGAGTAAAAGTTCTCTCCTATGAAGAATGTGCTATATTCCCACTTGGAACTCTCCCTCTGGTTCCGCATGGATTACATTCTAGTCAATCACATGTAAAACATCTTGAACATATATTTTCAATATGGAAATGTGAAACACATTATCAACTTTAATATTGGGTGGTAGGGCTAACTAGTATGCAACTGACCCTACTTTGGCTAGGATTTCAAATGGTCAGCAATACATGGGTGCCAATTTCTTATACTTTCCCAATCTCAAGGTACTTTTCTTTGGATTTACCTTTATGTATACATGATCACTAACCTGCAACTCTTTAGGAGTTCTTTTTAAGTCAGAATAACATTTCTTCTTGTCTTAGAAAGCCTTCAAATTTTGTTGTACCTGTCTCATGGTTAGTTCAATTTCTTCTAATAAATCAGGTCTTAACATTAATCTATCAACAGGGTTGCTCCATGATATTGGAGTATTACACTTATTCCCATATAAAATTTCAAATGGACTCATACCTATAGAAACATGGAAATTATTGTTATAAGAAAATTCAACTAAGTGTAGGTAGTCCTCCCACTTGCCTGATTTGTCCATAACATACATCCTTAGCATGTCTTCTAGAAACTGGTTTACCCTTTAAGTCTTCCCATCCATTTGTGGATCACATGCAGTACTGAAGTTTAACTAGCTACCCAAGGCTTTCCAGAAATTACTTGTAAATTTTGTGTCTCTATCTGGAACTATCACTTCTAGTACGCCATGTAACATGAATATTTATTTCATGAATATGTCTACATTATTAACTGCTTTGTAGGCATATTTGACAGGTATAAAATGAGCCGATTTGCTTAATTTTTCAACCACAACCATGATGGAATAATGTTGTTTGAAATTCTTGGGAAATCTAGTGATGAAATCCATACTGATGATATCCCACTTTGATTCTGGAATGGGTAGTGGCTATAACAATCCTGCGAGATGTTGATGCTATGCTTTAGCTTGTTGATATTCAAGGTAGCGAGCTAAGTATTCAACCACTTCCTTTTTCATGTTTGGACAAAAGAAGTCTTTTTTATCATGGTTATCATTTTATGATATCTCGGGTACCTCGAGTATGGTCTTTTATGTAGTTCATCCATGACTATCAAATTAATTTCTCTCGTGTTAGGTATATACAGCCTATTTTTATACAACAATATTCCTTATGGGTTTAGGATGAAATATGTTTTTACTTGTTCTTGTTCATTTTTAGCAGTTTTTTCCTAACTCTGATATTCCCCATCAGAATTTCCAGTACTTAAAATATGACATCCAAGATCGAATTCATAGCTTCTTCTTACACATAGTAAATTCACATGACGGCTTAGAGCGTTTGCTAATTTATTTTATTTTCCCTTTATGTGCTTTATTTCAAAGTCATACTCGCTTAGAAAGGACAACCATCTGGAATTTCTTGCATTCAAATTATGCTGATAAAATAAATATTTAAGGCTTATGTTGTCTGACATAAGTAAAAAGTTTCTCCCAATTAAGTAATGTCGCCACATTTTCAAGGCATGATTATAGCAGCAAGTTCTAGATCATGTGATGCATAATTATTCTCATGATCTTTTAGTTTTTTGGATCCATAAGCTACAACATAATTGTCTTGCAGTAAAACTCCACCTAACCCTTCATTGCAAGCATCGGTACATACGATGAAATCCTTGAATGGATCAAAAAATTTTAAGATTGGGGTGGTGGTTAATAAATGTTTTAATTTGTTAAAAATTTCCTTGCACTTTTTAGTCCACACAAATTTTCTTCCTTTCTTTTGTAAGGAAGTTATAGGGTAGGAACTCTTAGAAAATACTTCTATGAACTTCCTGTAGTATCCAGTAATTCCCATAAATGATTTGATGTCTGATACATTTTTAGGAACCATCCATTCCATGATGGATTTTACATTATCTGGGTGGACTGAGATTCCATCCTTGGACACTACATGTCCAAGGTACTGAATCTTATCTTTGAAAAAGTCACACTTACTGAACTATGCATAAATTTGTTGTTCTCTTAATAATTGCAAAACTATTTTTAGATGTTCTTCGTGTTCTTGTTCATTCTTAGAGTAGATTAATATGTCGTCAATGAATGCAAACACAAATTTATCTAGCTACTTACTTAAGATGTTGTTCATTAAATACATGAATGCAACAGGTGCGTTTGTCAACCCAAAGGGCATTACGAAAAACTCATAGTGACCGTAACGGCTCCTAAATGTTATTTTATAAATATCTTCATCTTTTATTCGCACTTGATGATAACTCGACCTTAAATATATATTTGAAAAGATAGTTTCTCTATGGAACTGATTGAATAGATCATCTATCCGAAGAAGTGGGTATCAGTTTTTAATTGTCATTTTATTTAGTTTCCTATAATCTATACATAATCTTAGTGTACCGTCCTTCTTTTTAACAAACAAGACCAGTGCTCCCCAGGGAGACACGCTTGGTTGAATGTACTTTTTATCAATTAGTTCTTGTAATTGTGATTTTAGTTCTGTGATTTTGATTATGTTCATTTGGTATGGAGCTTTTGATCGTGGTACCTCTCCAGGTATCAGATCGATTGTCAAGTCTATATCCCTTTTTGGAGGGAGACCGGGGACTTCTTCCACAAAAATATCTTCGAACTCCTTTAAAAAAGGTATGTCTTCTAGTTTAGGATTCATATGATTTTCCTTATCATTCACTATATATACTGAAAATACTTTACATCTTTTTCTTACTGATCTCTTCATTTGCAGAGCAAAGATTTCTCTGATGGTTACCTTCCTAGGAATTCCTTTCAATTTTATATTATTTCTATTATTATCAATTCATGTAAATGTTTTATCAAAACAATTTAGCAAAACTTTATGCTCTTCAATCCAATCCATTCCTATCAACAGGTCATAATATCCTAATGGAAATATGTTTACATTCACATGTGTAAGGAAATCATTCAACATTATCTTACAATTTCTAACAATACTAGTAACCTTTATTTTTGTACCTATGGCTAACTGTACTAGCCACGACTTATCAAACTTTTCAAGTACCAAATTGCGTTAATCAACTACTCTAGGTGAAATATAACTCAGGCTTGCACCTAGATCAATTAAGATAGAGATAGGTTTATTGTTTATCATACCTTTAATTTTGACCATGGAAGTTTGGTGGTCTACTTGTCGATTTTCTAGTGTGACACATATTTTGGACGTGCTCCTGGCCATATCCCCAACTGTAACTACTTCATGGATAGAATGAACATTAAAATTTTGTTTCCTTACTAGACAGTCTTTAAAGTGTGGCTCTCCATGCTCCCAACATTTTAAGGGTTCTTTTTGTGTTGGGTTTCTATTAGGAACATTTGAGGGTACTGCAAAATATTGAGGATTAAAACCTTTGTAATTATTACCCTGATACCCTCTATAATTTTTTCCCATGTTTTTGTGGAATTGATTTTGTTTTTTTCTAGGATCAAAATTATTTGGCCTTTGATTTTTCCAAGTTGTTATACTTTCTCTTTTATTCTTGTTTTGGTCATAACAGAAGTTGGCCTTCCTCATCGCTTCCTCTAGTGCCTTTGGATTGTCATATTCAAACCATTCTTTAAACATGAGGGGAAGGAAACTAAGAAACCTCTATATCTTGGGATTCTTATCATTTATGCATGGGACATAGCACTACAACAAATCTTGGAATTAACGTCCCATTTAGTGTCTCTTTTTAGTGTAATTGTTTTTTACATTGAGTGGTCAAACTAGACGCTAAATGGGATGCGTCATGGACAAAACTTAAAGCGTCTCAAAAAACATCTTTTTTTGCTTCCTAGATAGCATCCTTTATGACATCCAAAATAGCGTCTATTTTTTTGTTTCCAGAATAGCGTCCAACTTTCCTTCCTAAACAACGTCGACGTTTGCTTACTAAATAACATCATATTTTTATTCCTAGCGAGTGTTCGCTTTTGCTTCTTAAATGGCATCCCCATTAGTGCCATATTTGCATCCTTAATAGTACCATGTTAGCATCCATTTTTGTTACCACTTTAGCATGATGTTTTACTTCCAAATATGCGTCAATTTTCACTTCCAAATTTCCACCAATTTTTGCTTCATTTTTTGCATCGTGTTTTGCTACCAAAATGACGCCAAATATTTATTCTATTGTCACACCATATTTTTCTTCCTATTTAGCATCATGTTTTTCTTCCGAAGTAACATTTCATTTTGCTACCATATCAACGCCATGTTTGGCTTCATCATTAGTGCCACATGTTGCATCATTTTTAATTCCTAGTTTTACGTATTATTTTGCGACCATATCAATGCCATGTTTGTCTTAATCATTAGCACCATGTGTTGCATCATTTTTAATGCCTAGTTTCACATCTCTCATTTTTTGGTCACTAATTTAGTCGTTTTTAGTAATTTTATATATGAATTTTGGTCATTTTGTTTGGTAACTTATCTCTCATTTTTTGGTCACTTATCTCTTAGTTTTTGGTTACTAATTTAGTTGTTTTTAACCAATATTATAATATCATTAGGGCATGGAGTAATCAAACCACCAACCTCCTGCTTGTAAGGTAGACGCTCTTCCATTGAGCTAGCACCCTTTAAGAATTTGGGAACCTAACTTACAGAGTCCTCTATAGTGGTAAAAAAAATCAATACACAACTTTGAGTATCTAATGGTTGGAAAAGGATGATATATTGTATAAGTTCACAATATATGGTCAAGCAGGTTATGAAATCCATAAACATTTTCTAGGAATTTTGAACAAAACTCAAGAAATTGGCTTAATGGGATTGCAAAATCACTATTCCCTAGCAACCATTATGTTTGTTTAAGGTTTGATATTTAATCATACTCCATTAAGAGACCCGTGATAAGAGGACATGAAGACACGTCCTTAAATGCAAATACAATGATATTCAAGCAAACTAACCATTGTTTACACCATATTGCAATAAGAGGGTACTATTGTAATTTTAAGTCATCAACACACTATATAATGATGCTAAAGCTTGGAATGATTGTAAGAAACCTCAATTCAGAAATACCTTTATTTTCAAGCAAAAATAGGACTTGTACATAGATAGAAATGATTGTTGTGTATGATTTTGACACTCAGAAAAATTTGACACTTACTAATGATATGGGATTGGAATTGATTTGATATTTGTTTTTATTATAGTCATGTTTGAAGGATTAATGTTTCATCGCTATGTGCTAATCTCAACTTCAAGTGATCTCAAAGAATGTTTTCGACATTTATGAGTCATTAAAATTTTACTCTTTGCATGGTACTATGTGAGCCTGATATTTATTAAGTATATAAAATGTTGAATTACAAATTTGAGAAATGCAGTTATTTCAATCCTTAACAAAAGTGGTTAAATTGAACTAAAACAACTGCCACTTGAAAATGAAGGACGAGATACCAGAGACTAATCACATCCTTGACTTGTTTGAAAAGGCTAGTGTCAATCATGTTTAGGGAATTTAAACAAACTCGTGTATTGCGTGGTCAACAAGAGAATTGAAAATCAGTCAAATTAAATAACTACAAGAATATTTGAAGGAGAAAGATGAGAACCTTGTGGTGAAAGCAATGAAAATCTATGCTTAGTTTGGGTGGTTACTATTCAGCTGCAAAATATTGGTGATCTCTTTGGTAAATGTGTTTCATATCTATCAAAGTCTTTGGCTGGTTAGTTAGAAACATGAAGGTCATCACACTCGATAATTAAAAGGAAGTACACCTTGTGGTTTTCTAAAGGGAGAATGTTTTGGTCTGCTAGTGTTGCTCTGTAAAAGAAAGTTTTGCAATAGGTTGGCCACTTGATTCTAACTTATCTGATAGTAGGAGTTTCATTTTTCAGATAGGGGTTTGCTATTTTATCTAAGGTTTATCTTTGTGGTGGTGCTCTATTTGTTGAATTTTTCCTTTTGTAAAAAGATATGTTTTCAATGTTTTATAACTAAAAAGCAGAAGCATGTTCCAAAAAAGGTTATTAATATTTAATATAATGAATAGGGAAATAGGGCCACTATAAAAATCCCCAAAGATAAAACAAATGTCTACATACAGTATGAAAGACATGCATCCCACAACACAAATAAATTATCTATGAAATTTTATGGTAATCACGTGGCTCGTAAGTGGTAATTAAACCTTAATCTTTCTTTTCTTGACAGATGGACACTGAGCTCATGTCTAGCTCGTCTAACTCCAATCCCTTGGCACCTACACTCCCTAATTTTCCAGGCAGAGTGAACAAAGAGTATCAAACTTCACTGCTTAATACAGATTCCAAAAGTACAACCAACAAGGGTAAGACTCAACAGTACAATCATGTTCACTCCGTTAATTTCCATAGGTGACCCAATGGGGGGGAATATAACTTCTAATACATTATGTGGCATGTATAGTGAAGGAAGTGCCCAAGCCATCTCTAAGTTGAACTGAAAAATTACAAGAATAAAATAAAATACATCACAAAATTACAAAAATGTGAGCTTATCTTACAAGTAGGAAAGTAGTCCATCCATGCATATGTAGATAGGTAGCAGTTTTGTAATATAGGGATTACCAAAATACCTAGAATGCATATGTGGATAATCTTCATAAAAGACATGTTAGAATTAGGAGGGAGAAGATTCATAGGTATGGTCAAAAAATCAAGCGTTGGGTTTTTATTCAACAAAATTGGGTTACTGAGCAATTTTTTCTTTTGCTCTTGAACACACAGTCTGGTGGTGTGAGAAATTATGGAAAATAAAAGTTCCCCATTAAACAAGAATATTTATGTGGATATCAATTTTGAACAAGGTTTTAACTTGGGAAGTTTTGCAATGGAGGCTAGGCACAAACATGGAGTATGTATTTTATATAGAGAAGATGAAAAATCAATATAACATTTGCTCATCAAATGCTCAAATATACAAAACAAGTCTGGTTAGAAGTGGAGCAGTTCACAAGAGTGAAGAATAGATGGGTTGGGAAATCTGTTGAAGAATGTTTTAAAAGTTTGATTAGACAAAAAAAGCTCAAGTAATGGAAACCTATTCCATGTCTAACTATATGGGACTTGTATGTAGCAAGAAACTAATTGCTACTTGTGGAAAAAGTTCTAGTACCTTCATTCCAATGTTCTTATCAAATCAGATCCATGGCCATAGCTTAAAAATTACAGGCTTCCAGTCATTCAAGAAAAGAGAGACAAATGGACAATTTGGTCATCATTAAAGATCAAGTATGGGGGTTCTTTTATGGAGCAAGGCAATGTCCTTGGGATAGTAGCAGTGCAGGTTGTATTTTGTTTTTAATCGAGAATCTCAAATGCCAATCAACCATAGGAATATAAGATAAAATATGGGGCTAGGGTTCCATAATGCACCCCACATCACATGAATCACACCCCTAGCATGTTGTAAACACTTTTGGAGCAACCCAAAAGCTAATATCCATGCATCTCAAAATATCTTAGCTAATTAATGTATAGTTATTCTTTAATCGTAATATTTAGAAAAATAGTATTTACATTCATCTGGTATAAGGGCCAACCAAAAACTAATGCAATAGACATGGCTACTCAAATATATGTATATCTTTCAATTGAAGCAAATATATCCTAATAGTCAAGTCCCTCTTTCCAAGAGAATCCTTAGGGTGAGTTGTAGTGTCATATTTTGCATGATATTAACATGGTTTTGAATACCCTTTAGGGAGATATGTACAAGTTGATTTTTTAGGCAAATATAAGAGGTTGTTACTTCCAAAAATTCAATTTTAGTAGTTTCTAGAGAGTGGTCCAATCAATGATCTAATTTCACATTTGAGGACCTAGTTGGAAGTGTTACCCTCAATTTTATATCGGTGTCCACTGATGATTCTCATCACACTCTCCAGAGGTGACGTTGTCATGATTGTAATCTTGAAATCAAATCTAGCAAGTTGTGTTTTACTCCAAATAATGTTATGATCTATAGGAATCCTACAAAGCTAATGGGCAAGGGGTTAACCATTCAACCTCTTGGAAGAGTTTTTCTTAGAAGATCTAGAGATTGTTAGGGTTGGGATACAGACCATTTCTAATCTAGCTTTACAGGAAATATTGAAACCTATTCTTGCCATGTAATTTCTGATTTAAAGATAGGTCTAAAGTCAGGTTTCATCTTAACAAACAAAAAAGGGTGTGTTGTATAGTAGCAGGTAGAATACATATGTTTGTGGGTATGAACTGAGACAGTTGGGAGCAAGGAGCAAGAGTGGGGAGCGTTATTTTCAAAAATATTCCAGAAGCGGAGAGTTTGTTTTATATAATATATATTATAATATGTTTTGTTCTCTCTCTCTCTCTTTATATATATATATATATATATTAAAAAACATGCAGAATGCCAAATCAGCAGAAGAAAACGTGAAAACATAAATCTCACTATTGGACTAATGATGATCATTAACCATTTAGTATAGATATAACTTCAATCATCTAGAAGATATAACTTATAACATTGTCATCTAATGATCAATTAGACAATTACCAACCACAACATCAACCTTCAAGTTTCAACATTTAACATTTGCCATCAACCAACTATAAGTAGTAGTAGCAAATAAATGATAAACACCAATATACCAATACATGATCGGCAATGCCTGGAGTTAAGAGGCTAATATTTATTTATTAACATTAAAGGGTTTCGTTTAGGTAACCTCCAATATACTTCTAATCAAACTACAAAACAAAATAGGATTGTTACAAAGCACACACGAATAGATAATAAGTTCATCTGTAGAAAAAATGTCTTTATGGAAGTCAATTTGCCCTGATAAACCATATTTCATAACCCTAAGAGATTGGAAAATGGTCAAGGAATGAGACTTTTCTTGGGCACATTGCTAAGACCTTGGTGGGGGGGAAGGTCCAATGCAAATTTCCCAATA
>LPNX010810837.1:15279-35303 GCA_001517045.1 Pseudotsuga menziesii
AAGCTTGTGTTCGTCATTATTGTAGGTATGTGGTGGGAGGCCTTGGTTTCCAAATTTCTCAGCTATTAAGATCTGCAATCCAAGAGTTAACCAAAACCTATTATTCCTTCGAATGTGAAAACAGATGGCGCATGTTCAAGCACAGCAGGTTGACCCAAAGAAATTCTTGATGATTTGATGTTTGTGCACTATAGTATTAGCATTTTCAACTAAGTTGTAGGAAACCCCTAACTACCCATGTACCGGTATTAGAAACTCACTGAAACATATATGGAATGCCCTGAGCCATACCATACAACGTTTCATGATTTGGAATGCCATACAATATGGCTCAAGCTATTTTTGGGGAATTTCAAGGAATCTTTATATCTCTCCAGAGTCCAAATCCACCCAAATGTCCATTGAGGTACATGGAACTCATAGTAAGTCTAAAAAACCATAATCTATGGAAAATGAAGAAAAATTAACCTTTGATTCGTTTCTAAACCTACACAAAAATTAACCTAACATTCTTATTTTCTTGCAAGTAATGTGTTCCTTATTTGAAAAGGGTCACACACACACACACACACACACACACATATAATATGCAGAGGATAAAATCAATACATATTTTAATCAGAAGTTTTGTTGTCCAGCTTGAAAGAGAGTCTCACTGTTTATAACAATATTTGTGAGAGTAATAATATTTGAGTTCTCCAAAAGGGTTAGATCCACTGGTGAAGGGAAAGGAGTTTTTCACCAGTGGGTAAGGTTCAAATCCAATGGGGGTTGTTCCTAGATCCATGGGGCAACCTTGAGGCAATGCTCAAATATGTGGTTGCACCTAGAAATATTATATTAAATGATATTGTGACTACACACATTAGTGGATCAAAGCCCACCCACTCCCATGTCCTTAAAATTTTGAGCCCCAGAGGTTAGCTCGAGTGATATTGAGCCACACATGATTCCTCTCAACAGATGGGTTAAACTCTCTAGAGTCCCTTGCGATTAGGCGTAGTAATCTATATAGACCATTACCCCATTTTCCATGCATGGATCATAGACTTTGACTGTTCATGCAATCGAATTTAAGATGGATCTAGGTTGGTGTGCTTACACACACACATGTCATATGCCTTCTAATAAAAAATTGCTTTAAATTCCTCTTCTTTCAATATGTGATATGTCAGAATCTCTTATTAATTTGGAATATTATTTTTGAAAGAGGTAGCAATTCCTAATGGATATAATGCATCATCTCAAGAATGGAAATCACCAGAAGTATTGAAACTTCAAGGAGAAAATGTAGAGGACATAATTAAATGGTCTAAAAATAAAGAAACAGGTGAGTATACAACCAACAAATTGGGATACTGATCAAGGGTGATTAAGGGTGTAGTTAAAATAAATAGTTTGGTAATATAAAATTGTTAGGATTTTGAAAAGTCCTTCCAAATCAAGGCTTTTTCATTGGCTTGCATGGGACAATGGACAAAAAAGGAATTTGAAAGGTCTTTGGTCCCTGGCAGGTGCATATTGTGTAAATGTAGTGAGGAAACAATGGATCATGTATTGGTATTGTTATCTCAAAGGTTGTTTGATTTTTTACCTTGGGGTTTGTGATTATGATGAGTTTTTATTTTTAAATTTTGCCTTGTTTTACGCCTTATTTTTTAATTGAATGCTATTATTTTTTACATTTTTTAATCTTTTGAAGCATTAAAATCATCACTCATTTAAATCCATGAACCTATGTTATGTGTAAGAGGTTTTATATTATGGATTGGATTGTTAAAACTAGCCGCATTTCTGAAACTGCCAGCATTTCTTAAACTAGCAGCATTTCTCAAACTGGCATCATTTTATAAACTGGCAGCATTTCTTCAAAGAGTATTTTATTAAAAGTTGTTATTCATAAGTGCCACTGTATATAAAAAAATGAGACAATAAACTATGGTTATAGAGCATATTCATGTTCGATAGATTCGGTACTTGATATAAATACTCCTTGAAAGTAGTCCTGTTCACGAAATAATGAGTTTCATCATGTCATTCATGGGCTTGTACAACTGTTTTGTATATGGAATCAAAGCACTTCATGTAATGAGTACTGGTACTAATAATGGCAGGGTCGAAAGATTGAATATGATAATTCATTTTCCCTAAAATTTGTCATGTTATTTTTCTCGAATGCTCTTGCGAACTGGGTGAAGATCATTTAGAGAGCCATCTTTATACTGTGAACATTTATTGTTCAGGATCCTGAAATCTGTATGGTTAAAACAATGAATACAGTAGTTTTGAAATAGCAAGGGTTTGTTTTAATCCTATATTTTCATGCTTGAAGAGGGAAAAGTTACATTGTATAAGTCTTTTTGCGTTTGAATGTAAGCTGCTACAGCATAAATTCTCTTTTGAAGTGTATAGTGTGAAGGGGTTGCAGAACTATCGAAGATAGCAGAGGAAGAAGATTCAGAAATCGTGGTAAGAAGAAAACCAGGAGGCTTGATTTGTAGATTGGAGCCCAATAACAAAAAATGGATAATAAAGTTTCCAAGATCAGCCCAATTGATGAAGAATGCTGGATGGTTTGCCTTATGTGAGAAATTACAGGGTTATCATTCACAGGTAACTATGGCTTTTATTAGAAACTATAAAGATGAAATAGTTCAGCTTGGAAGCTTAACAATTAGGGTAAATGAAGATTCTATTGCTGAAGCAATAGATGTTCTGGCACAGGGAGAAAGATGGTTTAAGCAACATGACTTTCAAGGAAATTACAGTGAGTTTTTAATGCCAGGTTTTGAGAAATTAGATTGGAAAATGGTATCCATGTGAGCAAAATAAAGCCAAGTTGGAAAATTCCTTTAGAAATGGTGCAAAACTATATTACATGTGATGGCTGGTATGACAGGGTTCTTAAATGCCATTTAGGGTTGTTGATGCACCTTAGTGGAAGCTTACAGCTCAATCTCCCATTCTACTTATTGAAAAGCCTTCAAAAGATGATTTCATGGGTTCAGGGTCATCCAGAGCATACTGCTCATTCAGTCTATCATCAGGGTTTAATCAAACTATTGATTGTATCACAATTGCACAGGGAAGGACGAACCTCGGAAACTCTACTGACAGAGCTAGGGTTTGAAGAAAATACTAAAGAGAAAGGAAAAGGGATTATGGAAGATTCGGACCAGCAAACAACAAGTCACAAAAAACAAATTGAAGCTGCTATAGAGGAAGGTAAGGGTTTTATAGAGAAACCAATTCAGGAAGGTTTGTGTCCTGAAACTTCATTCACAGATGAAAACCCTAAAAAATTAAGTGTTATGCTAAAAAATATAACCTCAAAAAATGAAACTCATAATCAGCTATTGAGGTCAGAAAGTAGGGATGTAAATCCTAGGACTAGGTTAAGAAAGAAGTTGCAAACAGAGATTAAATCATAACATGAAGAATGTGAGGAAATCATGATGATAGATGATGCTCTTAGTGAAGAAACTGTACATACATCTAAAGGTCAGTATTGTTCAGATATTGAGAAGTTTATTGATGTTAAAGGAGAAGCATGGTCTATACCAGAAGCCTTTTGCACAAACAAACAAGTTGATTCAGAGGATTGCTTAACATCAAGGATTCTACAGGAAGAAGAGGTCCATATGAAAGAAGAAGACCTGGAAATATCTCCAGAATTAAACCAAGTCAAGAAGTCTTTGTAGACATACAGGGAGAAAACTAGGTTTTTACAAAACATTAATGAAAATTTGATGACAACCAATAAAAGACTTCGAGAATATCTGGAGGATAAGGAGGAAAACTATCAAAAATTGCTGTCAATATATAAAGATATTTTAAAGGAAAAAAGAACCATCCAGAAGCAGCTCGACCTCATCAAGGCTCAGAGTAAGGAGGAGAACAAAGATGCTGAATTTGCCAGATTGCAAAAGCAGTCCCAGGTTTTAAGTGATTTAACTATATTGGCCAAGGATTCTAAAAGTCTTTATATTTAGAATTGTAGTTTGGTTTTAAAAGCAATTTTTTGTTGTTGACAAATGTCTCTTTTATTTTACACTTGTACTTAAAAATTGTTTAAAGGGGATTGACTTCTCTATTTTTGAAAGGGATCGATCTATAGAAGTAGGATCTTATAGTTATCTTAGAGAAGCAGATATTTTGCATTTAATAATAGTCACTAGATGAGAAATAGGGGTGGCAATTGGAGTGATGGAGATCAAATTTTGATAACATTTTGTATGACATGAAATACTCTACATCTTCAATACAGGTTCTGCTTTGATATGAGTATGATTATGATTTGACTGTGTATCTTATGAATTGTGTTTCTTATGATTTATCTTGTATATGGTCAATTGAATCCCATTACATGATTCTTATGGTGAAATACAGTTGTCCTTTAAACTTTTAAAAACAGATTCAGTCTCATTTCATAAATTCATGATCGTAGTTCCTTTGATATTGGATTTTGTATTCTATTTTATGTTATATAGTTCTTTAATGATTATGTGATTTTCATGTAGCTTTGATTACATACCAGCCCAGTTTTTTATCTTGATTTCATTGAATTATATTTTTTTAAAAGATTTCTTTGAGATTGAATCCCTGTAGTCTAGGTTCAACTTTAGGGATAACATCTTCTGGCGCCGTTGCTGGGGACGGAGAAAGGAAAGGACATCTTCCCTCGATAATCAACATTCTTATGAAACTGATTTTGTAGGGTGAACAAAATCAGTCAGATCTATTATAGACTACATTTAGTCACCTATAAAAAGTTAGAGTGGCTTCAAAAAAGATAGGAACTTGAGGAAATCCCTCATCCCCTTTAAATCCAGGAGTCTCAGATCCTGAGCAGTTATTAAAGGAGGCTAGGAGAAATTTAATTTCCACTTCATCAGGAAAATTCAAACAGACTCCAGCCTTGGAGATCCCTGAATCTTCATCAATCCCAGTTCCTTCTTTTGACCCACATTCAGAAAAAGAAAGAGAAGAGTTAGATTTGTTATTTACCCCTTCCCAAATTCACAATTTCCGTGTCTTTTCAAATCCTTTGTTGTCAGAGAAGGTTAAACTTGAAGCATTGAAAACATGGGCTTCCTCTTTATTTTCAACCCATATTCCATTGGTTAAGACCATCTCATTGAATCAGTCAAATACTAGTAATTTGTTTCCCTCATCACAACATTCAAGCAACCTTCAGCCTAATACAAATTTAAACATTTCCATTCCTAGAATGGCTCAACCTCAAAATCGAATGGCTGCTATGGTAGTAGAAAGATATGCCCCACTTGTTTTACCCCAGCCTTTCAATGCTCTCCCAGCAGGAGATTATCAAAAATACCTTCCAAGATTTAATGGCCAAGGAGATTCTATTGCAGAAGAACACTGGAATACATTATATAGTTATGCAGACAATCACAATTTTGAGCATGAGGATTTTTGGATGAGGGTCTTTGTTCAAAGTTTAGATGGTGAGGTTAGAAAGTGGTTTAGAGAATTAGCACCAAACTCTATAGATGGCATAGATGCTTTAGAAGAAGCATTTATGAGACAATGGGGGGACACTAAAGATTATTTGTATTACATGACAGAGTTTGGATCATTAAAGAGAAAAAAGGATGAAGGTATGGGATATTTTTCCAAATGATTCAATAAAATGTATAGTAGGATTCCAGCTGAAATAAAACCCACTGAGACATTAACAAAGTTAAGTTATGCAAACTCATTTGATCATGAGTTTTCTTTGCTATTGAGAGAAAGAAAATCTGTGTCACTTCAAAATATGCAAAATGCAGCATTATAAGTAGAGTTAAATATTTTAGCCTCAAATAAAATCAAAGAGGAAACAGAACATCAAATTGTAGACAAAAAGGGTAAAAAAGAAATCATTACATCCAGCCATACACGAAGATCATTAGATAGCAAAATGGATGAAATGAATAAAATCATAAAAAAATTGTCTGCTAAGATTGATAGGTTGGAAATGGGAAATAGAAATCAGAATAAACCTATACTAGAAGGTGAAAGAAATCAAAATTAGTTTAGAAGAACTTTTACTCCTAGGTTCTTGCCAAGAGAAAGACAAAATACTGATATTCAGAGAGACACGCAAGAAAATGAAGAAGAAAGGATTCAACCTCTTTTTCAAAATAATAATTTCAGAGATGATGAATCATATGAGATAGATGAGGGGGAGTTAGATGATTTGGAAGAGCAAGAACATAATATTAGTCAGTTTGATGGTGATTCTTCTTCTCATTTTCTAACTAGATCTGATTATCAGTATGCTATAGAAATAGATCATTATGAAGAACATGATTATCAGATGTCTATGCCTGAAGTTTGTCAGGAAATACCACAAAGATCATATGGTCTAAGATCAGGGGTAAAACATGTAGCACAAGCTAAAAAATTGGTGAAAGCTCATCCTATTAAACAAAATATGTCTTCAAATCAGAAACAAATTGTAAAAGAAAGAAAATATGAAGTTATAAATATTGAGGAGGTGAATAAAGCTGTAAATGGTTTCAGTTTCAAGCATAAGCTTAATAAAGTGAAAATCCCCATTCCTTTAACAGAGTTGATTAAGAGTAAAGTTTACAGGGAAGCAACTCTTAAAACTTTTAAAAATGCAGTGAATTCTACTCCTATCCCATCTGATGAGATCAATTTGCAAGATGAAAAACCTACTATTATTGTGGGGTCAAAAACTTTTGATCAACCTGATGATAATTCAAAATATCCTCCTCCATTTTATGTAACCTTTTCAGTACATGATCAGCTATTGCATAATTGTCTGCTAGATTCAGGAACTTCACATAACCTCTTGCCAAAAACAGTCATGGAAGCTTTAGGACTGAGTGTTACTAAACCATACCATGATTTGTATGCGTTTGATTCTAGGGAAGTGAAGTGTATTGGGATAATCAAGGATTTGTTGGTGAATTTAACTCAGGTACCTATGAAGAGTGTATTGATGGATATAGTTGTAGCATATATTTCTCCTAAATTTGGTATGTTATTGTCTAGATCCTGGGAAAATAAAGTGGGAGGAACTCTGCAAATTGATCTTTCATATGCTACAATTCCAGTATTTGGAGGAGACTTCAGAAGACTTTACAGAGAGGTACAGATGGCATATTTGGTAAGTGATAGTAGACACCCTAATAATCATCCGATCTATTCAATTGATGAAAATATTGGTTCTTGTATGTTGCAATTAAATGATGAAATTGTAGGGGTTTTACAAGTATAGAAAGATATTCCAGTTCAGGTAAAGAAAGAGGAACAAGATGGGTTATGGAAGATGTATTTTGATGGTGCATCAAGTAAGGAGGGGGCAAGAGCAGGCGTATTATTGATTTCAGCTAGAGGTGAGATTATTTCCCTCATGTACAAATTGGAATTTAAAACAACAAATAATACTGCTGAATATGAGGCTTTGATTCTTGGGTTAAGAGCAGCAAAAGACTTGGGTATTAAAGAACTTGCTGTATTTGGCGACTCCGAATTAGTAATTAAGCAAGTAAAAAGTGTTTACCAAGTACAGCAGTATTTATTGAAAGTTTATAGTAATGAGGTTTGGGATCTAATTGAAAATTTCTTTATAGCTTTCAATATAACTTTTGTTCCAAGAGAATACAATGAGGTAGTTGATTCCCTAGCCTTAGCAACAACCTATTTCAAAGTTCCAAAGGTAACTCATTTGAAATACCCAATTGATGTAAGGTATAGACCCTCTGTCCTAGATAATATCAAACATTGGAAAGTTTTTAATGATGATCAAGAAATAAAAGAATTTCTGGAGTTAGTAGGTGAATTTTTAGATGATACAGTTGATCATGAACATGATTTAGAATGGATAGAAAATGAACCTTGCAGAAATAATTCAATTGCTGATCACAAAATTGTTGAGTTAAAAGGGAATTTCATTCCTAAGGGACTTGTTCCGTTAGAAAGGTTGTTTTCAAAAGATGATACACTGATAAAACCCACCCTGCAGAATACTAAGGAGAATGTTATAGAGTATAATATTTGTTCTGAAAATCAACCTAAGATGATAAAATTGTCTAAATTGCTATCAAATGAAGAAAGGAGAAAATATGTTGGTTTGCTGAAAGAATTTATGGATATTTTTTCTTGGTCATATCATGATTTAAAAACATATGATACCAGCATAATTCAACACAAAATTCCTCTAAAACCAAATACTAAGCCTTTCAAACAGAAGCTTAGAAGGCTTAACCCAACATTGCTTCCAGTGATTGAAAAAGAGGTAAAAAAACTACTAGATGCAAAAATTATTGTACCTCTAAGATATTCATCATGGGTTGCGAATTTTGGTGCCTGTACATAAGAAGAATGGAGAAATAAGACTTTGTGTATACTTCCACAACTTGAATAGATGTTGTCTGAGGGATAACTATTCATTACCAAAAATAGATCAGATTTTGCAGAGGGTTGTAGGATCTCACAAAATTTCAATGATTGATGGATTTTCTGGTTATAACCAGATTACAGTACAGCCGGAAGACCAAGAAAAAACAACATTTACAACTCCATGGGGGACCTTTATATATGATAAAATTCCCTTTGGGCTTACGAATGCAGGTGCCACTTTTCATAGGGCTATGGATATAGCTTTCATGGGTGAAAATAAAAAATTTGTAGTGATATACCAAGATGATATCACAGTCTTTTCCAAGTCTGATGAAGATCATCTAAAACATTTGAGACAAATTTTTATTAAATGCAGAAAGTTTGGTTTATCATTAAACCCAAAAAAGTCTCACTTTGCTCTGACAGAAGGTAAATTGTTAGGGCATATTGTTTCTGCTGAAGGAATAAAGATAGATCCAGAGAGAGTCAAGGCCATCTTAAAAATCAGTATTCCTAGAAATAAAAAAGAAATTCAATCTTTCATTGGAAAAATCAACTTTTTAAGATGGTTCATTCCTAATTTTGCAGAAATAATCAAGCATATCATTGAGATGCTTAAGAAGGATAGGGAGGTTAAATGGTCTAACCAGGCTAAACAATCATTTGAAGCCATAAAGCAGGCATTAATAGAATCCCCAGTATTGATAGCTCCTGACTATACAAAAGACTTTGCAATTTTCTCATTTGCATCAGAAGATGCTATAGCTGTTGTATTATTACAAAAGAAGTCAGATGGTTTGGAACAACCAATTTCATTTTTCAGTAAAACAATAAGAGACTTGGAGCTGAAATATAATATAATGGAAAAACAAGCATATGCATTAGTTAAATCTCTTAAATTCTTCAGAATATATGTTTTACATTCTAAGTTTTTCGCATATGTTTCAAATTCAGCAGTCAAGGAGATTTTAGCACAGGCTGACAATGAAGGAAAAAGAGGCAGATGGATAGCTAAAGTTATGGAATATGATGTGGATATTAAACAAAAAAAAATGGTAAAAGGCCAAGGATTAGCTAAACTTCTGACAGAATCAAATTGCTAGGTTTTAAATCTTCATGTGATGGCAGAACATTCAGAGCAGGATATGGCAATAGAATATAGTAAGCAGCAGGTTTATAACAAGTATGGTGAGTCTGATTGTTATAAAGATATTGCATATTTCCTTTTGTACTTACAATGCCCTCTGGAATTGAATAGAAATTAATGTAGATCATTAAAACTAAAAGTAATGAAGTATGTTTTAATAGATCAGATTTTGTACTGGAAGGATCCGAGTTGAAATGTTTGGAGAAATCGGAAGTTGATGTTGTTATTTCAGAATTGCACAGTGGAGTATGTGGAGGGCACAAGTATTGGAAGGCAACTGCTTTTAAAATCCCCAGAGTAGGATATTATTGGCCTACCCTTTTTTCAAATGTGTATCATCAGGTTAGATCATGTGTGGAGTGTCAAAAGTTTGCAGGTAAGCATAAACTTTAGTCCTTACCCTTGAAATATATTTCAGTGAATGGTCCATTTCAGTAGTGGGGTCTAGATTTCATTGGTGAAATTCATCCTCCTTCTAGTGGAAAGCATAAAACCACTTATACTATGAAACGAGAACTCGACATAGTTCTCATTTTTCTCTCTCCTAATTTTAGTAGCTATTTTTAGTTCCATTTAAAAAAGGGTTGATACCAATATCACATATTTTCATTTTAAGGCTTTTTTTTGAGCCTTTGAATCATCTTTGTCTTAAAATATTATTACTTTCTATTTTCAAGTGTGTTTTTTAGACATTTAACAAAATAACATACATTTAGGATCAAGTTATATTGAAAAACATATACATTTTACAAATTTTTCTTTAAAATAAGATTTTTTTATAGAGAAAATAAGACCTTTTTATTGACAAAATTCTAAGAAATTCCAGAAAATAAAGACATTTAAAACAATTTTCAATGGATTTTCATAGAATATTTATATAAAAATGATACTATTTCATAGTGTATTCCAAAATGTTAAGTTTCACATAAATTCAAGAAAAGCTATACCATATATTTGTAAACAACATATTAAAAACAATATGTATATAAATTTTATTTATAAAATAAAGTCTCAAAGTCAAAATAGTACAAATATATCTTATCAAAAAGTTGTCAAATTTAACATTTTATTCAAGACATTAAACTAATCAACAATATCATGCACACCAAATTCTTGATACAAAATGGAATTTTCTAGAGCTTGCCTTTCCTCAGGGACATCAAATTTTAATCAAGATGCATTTAAACATAACAACATACTACTACCATGAAATGAATTCTTATTATATACATGTTAATATTGTTAATTTAGTAAACAAAATCTAAATCTAAAAAAATATTTAAATACCTCTCAAAGCTGGATTACATAATCCAACAAAAAATAACAATTTTCTTTTACCAAAGTTAATGCCAGAAATCTCCAAATATATTTTCACGTATTTACTAAATTATAAGTTGCAAAAATTCTTAACATTGTCGTGTTTAAATAGAAACCCAAAACAACTTATATATAATCTTTGTCATTTAGATTGTTAACATTCCAGCACTGCTTAATAACAGAGTTGACCAAAGAAATTACATCATATTAAAGGAACATGAACATCACGTTGAGGTGAGAGATCTCCACATAATATATATTCCATTCTTATTTAAAAAAATTAAATAATAAATGCAAACAAATGTATAAACTATGGAGTGATTTAACCAACACTTTGGCATTTGTTGAGATGGATAGAGAATTGCAAATTCAAAAATGATGAAGTGATCTTATCACATGAAAGGGCTAGCCTCAAAAATCACAATCTGGAAATGGAGTGAGGGCGATCTTCTTTATATGTACATTCTTGGACGTTCAGTTCTATATGTAAAAGGAATCAGAATCGTTCTAGTTTACCATTGGTCAAATTGCCCTTCCTTTATCTATGGATTCAAAGTAATGTACAATATTTGTTTTATTATATAATTCAGCGTAAACTATAATTTACATCAACTTTACACTAAAAAAATAAAATGCACCGGTAAACCATATTAAAGTGAACTAGCATTCGCTGAGATGAGCCAATAGATGAAGGGGTCTTCCTACATCGAAAGAAGAGCCTCAAAAATCACAATCTGGAAATGAAGGGACAATATGATTTACAAGGACATTTTTGAGGTGCATCCCCATACAAACTATGGAGAAAATAAATAAGCATTTTTCAAAACAACATTAAGTGAAACCATAAGTTGCAAATTCAAAAGGGATGCTCATGTCTGTTTTCTTATCCCTCCCCCAACATCCGAACAAGATTGAGAGGCACCCATTACCTCAGTTGCTTTCCTGCCTATGGTTATGGCATGATATGGTGTATCTGTTAATTGGATTGTTCCTTTATATGTCAAGTCATTCGCTGGTTAATTTAGCTTAGCCTAGTCTTTTCACTCGGCAAGAGAAAATGGTATGTATTTTCACTCACTCCAAAGTTGAGTTACATGCTTTGAGGAGAGTTACTGGATGGATTGTAGCAGAAACTTGCTGGGAGAATCAAGCACGGCGGGCAGAAGAAATGGGCTTATGATATGAAGAAGGGTTTACAACTGATGAAACCATATTTTCAAAGTAAAAAATGGCCTCCCTTCATGAGCGGCGCGATTCTCAGAATCGTGTGGCTAGTTATGAGCGGGGCGCCACTCACAACTAGTTGCTCATAACTAGTGGCGCGATTCTGAGAATCGTGCCGCTCATGAAGGGCCTTTGCGAGTCGTGGTTGAGTCATGGGTGAAAAAACTTGAAAATAGGATCCCGAAAAATAAGACACCATGAAAAAATCTAGGCTTAAAGGGCTGGTACTATTTGAAAGTTCCGGTACTAATTTAGAAATGTTTACGAAATAGACCATAAGGGCCCAATATATAAATAGAGGTCTTGTTTAATATAATTAATAATATATTTGTATACACTAAGCAATATATAGAGTCTTCTCTTATTAATATGTAAGGACCAACTCTAGGATATCAGGATAAAATAAACTAAAGGAAAAAAAACTCTTCTCGAATCAGGTTTTCTGGCCAAATAAACCTTGATCAGACTTGTTACTTGGAATACTACTCCATAGTGCTTTAACCATCCATACAAAGAGATTCTTTTATTATTTTGGATGGAATCCATTAAAATAAAAATAAAAAATTAAATATTGTTTTTGATAGAATTTCATTTTGTTTTTCTATGCATAGTGATGGATAATGTTTAGATTTCAATTGTAATTTTGGAACTATTATAATTTCAATACTTTTATAGAAGTTAAATTCTACAAGTCATTTTAATAATTTATTGAGAATGTCTTTATTATTTTAATATAATTTGATCAATAAATATATATATCGTTAATATTTTATTGATAATGTCTTTAAATTTTGTAATAGAATTTGATGGATACTTTTTTATTTTGTAATGCGTAGGACTATAATCTTATTAAAAGTATTTTTATTATATGTTTAAATTATTAAATTTCTTATAATATAATTAATATTTTTATATTATGAATTGTATATAAATCATACTTAAAATAAAATCATGAATTGTAATTGAAACTCTAAATGATTTTTTTATCATTTATATGAATAGTGTGCTCTTGTAGGGTACAATATATGATTTCATTATGAATCACACCATAATTTGTTTGATTTTAAATGGTTAGAATGGTGAAATTGTTTATGAAATAATTTTTTTGTTTAACATGCAAGTTTCAAAAAAGTTGTAATTTGTCTCTTGAAGAAAAAAATCGTTTTCCAATTTGGGGGTTGATTTCAAGGTTTTTGTAAACAATAGTATGGCATGTTTAGGCCATGACACTATTTTTTACCCTGAAAAAAAAAACGTGTATACTGGTATCAATACTTTTCTATTTGGGGGGTGTTTTTTGTGCTTTCTATGCAAAAATCATCGTTTTTATCACTAGAGTTCTCGTTCTTAGTGTACAGTTCTCATTTCATAGTATAAGTGGTTATAAATGGATTCTAACTGCTATTGATTTTTTCATTAAATGGGTGGAAGCAGTTCCTACAAGGAGCGCAACTGAACAAGTCATAATTAGTTTCCTTCAGGAAAACATTCTTGGTAGATTTGGATGCCCTAGGAAATTAGTCACTGATAATGCTTCTGCTTTTAAATCAAGAAAGATGGTAAACTTTTGTGAAGAAAATAATATTAACTTGAAACAGTCCACACCATACTAATAACAGGGAAATGGATTAGCAGAATCCAGTAATAAAAATATTGTAAACAGAATCAAGAAAATGCTATTTGAGAACAAAAGGAGTTGGGATACCAAATTAAAATTTTCTCTTTGGGCCGATAAAGTAACAATTAAGAAGTCAATTGCGACATCCCCTTTCCAATTGGTATATGGAATTGATGTTGTTTTCCCTGTTCAATTAGTGACTCTAGTCATTAAGTTTATGCAGAAAATAAAAGAAGAACCAGATGATATAAGAAGAAGAATGTTTCAGATAATTCAGTTGCAACATGAGAGAGAAGCTATCGAAAATACAGCTGAGAGGCATAAAAGAAGAATGAAGGAAAGCTTCGATAAGAAAGTTAAAAAAAATATGTTTGCAGTGGTTGACCTTGTTCTCAGGTGGGATGCATGAAAGGAAGAAAAAGGTAAGTATGGGAAGTTAGAAAATTTATGGATAGGGCCTTTTTCAGTGATCAAGATCCTGGGAAATAACACTTTTGTTTTACAAAATTTAAGTGGTGAGGAGATTGCAAGTCCAGTCAATGGATTTTTTTTAAAGCATTTTTATACATATTGAAGGACAAAGGGTCATTGTACATATTCATTGTATATATCATTTTGCTTTACATAAGACTCCAACCCAATAAGACAGAAATGACTTTAGCAGATTTCTGAAGGCACAGGTCAACATGTTCTCAAAGTTTCACAGGGAAAACTTTGTCCCCAGATGGAGCCAGATGTTATCTCTAAGGTTGTTTGATTTTTTACCTTAGGGTTTGTGATTATGATGAGTTTTATTTTTAAATTTTGCCTTGTTTTACGCCTTATTTTTTAATTGAATGCTATTAGTTTTTGCATTTTTTAATCTTTTGAAGCCTCAAAATCATCACTCATTTAAAACCGTGAACCCATGTTATGTGTAAGAGGTTTTATATTATGGATTGGATTGTTAAAACTGGAAGCATTTCTCAAACTGGCAGCATTTCTTAAACTGATAGCATTTCTCAAACTGGCAAGATTTTATAAACTGGCAACATTTCTTCAAAGAGTATTTTATTAAAAGTTGTTATTCAAAAGTACTACTGTATATAAAAAATGAGACAATAAACTATGGTTATATAGCATATTCATGTTCGATAGATTCAGTACTTGATATAAATACTCCTTAAAAGCAGTCCTGTTCATGAAATAATGAGTTTCATCGTGTCATTCATGGGCTGGTACAGCTATTTTGTATATGGAATCAAAGCACTTCACGTAATGAGTACTGGTACTAACAATGGCAGGGTCGACAAATTGAATATGATAATTCGTTTTCCCTAAAATTTGTCATGTTATTTTGCCCGAATGCTCTTGCGAACTGGGTGAAGATCATTTAGAGAGCCATTTTTATACTGTGAACATTTATTGTTCAGGATCCCAAAATATGTATGGTTAAAACAATGAATACAATAGTTTTGAAATAGCAAGGGTTTGTTTTAATCCTGTATTTTTTTGCTTGAAGAGGGAAAAGTTACATTGTATAAGTCTTTTTGCGTTTGAATGTAAGCTTCTGCAACATAAATTCTCTTTTGAAGTGTATAGTGTGAAGGGGTTTCAGAAATGTCAGAGATAGCAGAGGAAGAGGATTCAAAAATCGTGGTAAGAAGAAAACCAGGAGGCTTGATTTGTAGATTGGAGCCCAATAGCACAGAATGGATAATGAAGTTTCCAAGATCATCCCAATTGATGAAGAATGCTGGATGGTTTTCCTTCTGTGAGAAATTACAGGGTTATCATTCACAGGTAACTATGGCTTTTATTAAAAACTATAAAGATGAAATGGTTCAGCTTAAAAGCTCAACAGTCAGGGTAAATGAAGATTCTATTGCTGAAGCAATAGATGTTCCGGGACAGGGAGAAAGATGGTTTAAGCAACAGGACTTTCAAGGAGATTACATTGAGTTTTTAATGCCAGGTTTTGAGAAATTAGATTGGAAAAATGGTATCCATGTGAGCAAAATAAAGCCAAGTTGGAAAATTCCTTTAGAAATGGTGCAAAACTATATTACATGTGATGTCCGGTATGACAGGGTTCTTAAATGCCATTTAAGGTTGCTGATGCACCTTAGTAGAAGCTTACAGCTCAATCTCCCATTATACTTATTGAAAATCCTTCAAAAGATGATTTCATGGGTTTAGGGCCATCTAGAGCATACTGCTTGTTCAGTCTATCATCGGGGTTTAATCAAACTATTGATTGTATCACAATTGCACATGGAAGGATGAACCTAGGAAACTCTACTAACAGAGCTAGGGTTCGAAGAAAATACTAAAGAGAAAGGAAAAAGGATTATGGAAGATTTGGACTAGCAAACAACAAGTCGTAAAAAACAAATTGAAGCTATTGTAGAGAAAGGTAAGGGTTTTACAGAGAAACCAATTCAGGAAGGTTTGTGTTTTGAAACTTCATTCACAGATGAAAACCCTAAAAAATTAAGTGTTATGCTAAAAAATATAACCTCAAAAAATTAAACTCATAATCAGCTGTTGAAGTCAGAAAATAGGGATGTAAAGCCTAGGACTAGGTTAAGAAAGAAGTTGCAAATATAGATGAAATTAGCACATGAATAATGTGAGGAAATCGTGATGATAGATGATGCTCTCAGTGAAGAAACTGTACATACATCTAAAGGTCAGTATTGTTCAGATATTGAGAATTTTATTGATGTTCAAGGAGTTGCAGGGTCTATACCAGAATCCTTTTGCACAAACAAACAAGTTGATTCAGAAGATTGCTCAGCATCAAGGATTCCTTAGGAAGAAGAGGTCCATATGAAAGAAGAAGACCTGGAAATATCTCTAGAATTAAACCAAGTCAAGAAGTCTTTGCAGACATACAAGGAGCAAACTAGGTTTTTACAAAACATTAATAAAAAGTTGATGATAACCAATAAAAGACTTCGAGAAGATCTAGAGGATAAGGAGGCAGATTATCAAAAATTGCTGTCAATATCTAAAGATATTTTAAAGGAAAAAAGAACCATCCAGAAGTAGCTCGAACTCATCAAGGCTCAGAGTAAGGAGGAGAACAAAGATGCTGAATTTGCCAGATTGCAAAAGCGGTCCCAAGTTTTAAGTGATTTAACTATAATGTCAGAGGCGTCTAAAAGTATTTAGATTTAGAATTGTAGTTTGCTTTTAAAAGCAATTATGTTTGTTGACAGATGTCTCTTTTATTTTACACTTGTAGTTAAAAACTTGTTAAAGGGGATTAACTTCTTTATTTTTGAAAGGGCTCGATCCATAGAAGTAGGATCTTATAGTTATCTTAGAGAAGTAGATATTTTGTATTTAAGAATAGTCACTAGATGAGAAACAGGGGTGGCAATTGCAGTGATGGAGATCCAGTTTTGATAACATTCAGTATGACATGAAATACTCTACATCTTCAATACATGTTCTGCTTTGATATGAGTATGATTATGATTTGACTGTGTATCTTATGAATTGTGTTTCTTATGATTTATCCTGTAAATGGTCAATTGAATCCCATTACATGATTCTTATGGTGAAATACAGTTGTCCTTTAAACTTTTAAAAACATAGTCAGTCTCATTTCATAAATTCATGATTGTAGATACTTTGATATTGGATTTTGTATTCTGTTTTATGTTATACAGTTCTTTAATGATTATGTGATTTCCCTGTAGCTTTGATTACATACCAGCCCAGTTTTTTATCTTGATTTCATTGAATTATATTTTTGAAAAATATTTCTTTAAGCTTGAACCCCTATAGTCTAGGTTCAACTTTAGGGATAACAGGTATATTTTCCTTTATCTAAGGTTGTCTGGAATGAATCATTACAACTATTTCTAGAACAAAAAATGGGATCAGTCAAATTTTGTTGGTTTTTTTTCTAATGGCTATTTGATAAATATGAAAAAAAATTAAAGGTTTTTCCTTGCTTTGTGGATTTTGAAAAATAGTATGATTTTTCAAGGAACAAAACTAAATACAGCCCAAGAAGCCCATAAAATCTGGGCCTCCATTAAATTCATTTGAAATCCTTTAAAAGAAAAATATCAAAGAATTCTAGAGAAGCCAAATCTACAAAAACATGCTAACTTATGAGGTTCTGCACTATTTATGCAACTACATAATATTGACCTAAAACATGAAACTAATGGAATTGGTTTAAATCAAATGCTCAACTTGAATATCCTATATATATTTCCTCCTTAAACAACTAGTCCATGAACCCCAATCCTAAGTGAAGGATAAATGACGTTATAGAGTCATCGCCTAACTACTAAAGCACTGAAAACACCATAAAACATAAGATAACTTATGAAAAAAAACTCAAGAGTTGAACATATGAAGATATGCTGGAAACATAATAATGAGACTCGAGAGTACGCTAAAATACATAAATAACAAATTTATTTAACTAGTCATAAACAAACATGTATAATTCAAGACTACAAGAGATGCTTAACTTTGACTACTCATGCAATCGACAATTCACACACTTGGGCTAGTGACCACTTATATTCCCTCTGACAATATGTAGAGGGAAAAGATGGTCTAGTGTCACATTCTCTTAGATGAAAATTTTAATTAAATGAAATAATTCAATAAATAGATTATTGACTTTAACAGTGAGCATATACTAGCTACACAAGATATAGCTCTGTTGAACATCATAATAAAAAAGGAATTCCAACAAATATAACAATGAAATGGTAATGAAAAGAAATGCAAGAAATCATACAATTGAACTAACCATAAGTAGCATTCATGACACATAAATACAAGAGTATAAAAATCACATATAGAAATGCAAAAATTAAATTACAAATCCACTAGGGTACTCTGCCTTCCCTTGAGTGGGAACTTACTCTAGGTAGCTATAAGAACCTTAAGCATGTATAAATTTGAATTTTGTGTTGTTCAAAAAGTGTTTCTGGATGCATTAACAGATTCAACACCCTCAAATAACCCCACAGAACCCAGATTATGCAAGTTTAAACACTGTTATTTGAGATTTTAGGAATTTCTTCAAAACATTTACTAGTTTCCGTCAAAATCGTGCCACAAAATGTTGTCGGGTAATGGAAGAATCGTTGAACGTCTAGAATACGCATTATCTAAGTGTTCAACCATATTTTATCTCTTAAGTGGCTATTCAATCAAAATACCATCAATATGGTTTCATTTTATACAGTGCTCTTGTAGGAAGCACAAAAATCAAATTTGACCCTAAGCCATGAACTCCAAGGGGAAATATAGAAACTAAAATACACAGATTTGTATACAAATGAATCCAACCCAGTGTAACAAGAACCACAGTTCAACTCTTTGAATCATGATTCCAAATCAGATCAACCATCATACAATCTAATCTAAAACTTTTTGAGTTTAAATTGGTTTGACCGATGTTGACTCGATTGACCAAGTTTGACTCACAAATTTAACTAGCTGCACTACAAATTTGCCTACAAAACTCATTTTTTTCTGAGTTTTTTCATCATTTTTGTAGTCTATTTTAGCTAAACTCTCCTCTATCAGGTTAGGGACAGCCCAAGAATTGTCCAAATTGAACCAGATTGCTTAGAAATTGCCTCATACTTGAGAGATGATGCTTGTTTCCTAAGTTTAGGCCCCATCATTGTTTTATTCGTCTGAAACTTGCTTCGCCGAGCTTGGGACTCCTAGCCTGGTATGTCTAAAAGGTAAAACCATTGATTGGTAATTCTCAAACTGAAACATGTAATTAGAAGCTAGTAAACCATTAATTGGTCAAATTAAAAATTAGACATGCAATCAGTAAGTGCTAGGAAATAACAACAATCTAGTGAATTCATGTCATAATCATTAGTTGTTGGTTGATGGTTCAATTGAATGCAATTTCAATCTAAAATTCCAATCCAAATTGAAAAATACTACTAATAAAACTAAAAAATTACAATAATGAGGGTTCTTATCCATGGAGTCCTATTCATATTTTACCTTTATAAAAGTGGATCCAATGTCATCCCAATTTTTCACTATGATACATTCCTTACATAGGATTATTGACCCTTTTGTTTAATGATTCCTTGTATAGGATTAGATACCTCATGGCTCTCAAGGGTTATTTATTCAATTCGGGTTCAATAGTTATGCACAGGATGACTTCGTGATGGCTCATCTTGGGGAAGGTAGACTACTCCAATCTCTGGAGTAGAGTAATTCTTGAAGTATATATATTATATTGGCATCTGGGATTCTGTAATGGATTGTTGGTTTTGAAAATTACATTTTTATGCATTGAATTTGCCCGATACATTCACCTTAAGGATCTAAAATATTATATATATA
>LPNX010810837.1:35361-52058 GCA_001517045.1 Pseudotsuga menziesii
GGAGAAACTGAAATAACAAGTATGGCCAACTAAGTTCCCTCCATCTCTCTAAAGGAATCGAGCATTTGTTCCTCTCAAGGATAACTATTATAGGGTATTGAAGAATGGATGCAATGCTTTTTATTGAATGGGTAATTATTGTACCCAAACAATACTCATTGAACAAGTCTAGTCTACCTTATATTTAATATATAAAAATTTAACAAGTCTAGTCTACCCTTTTTTTCTTTGAAGTGAAGAATCAAAATCCATGGGTTTTCAACGAAAATATTTCCTTCATCCTAAAGTATAGGTATAGGTGGGATATGTATAGGTGACCACTAGAGGAATTTTTCATCCATAAACAAGCCAAATCTGAAGATCATCCCTTTGTGGTGCAAGAAGGGATTGATTACATCCCATGCCTTCAATAAATTCTTTGAAACAAAAGTGTTATAAACCTTGATTGTGGATGGGTTGAGGAGTGCTTGAAATTTCAAACCTCACCACCAGTTTTCTACCATAAGGGGTTCCAACTTAAATACAAATGTGCAGAAGAATATTCCAATCTTCAACCCCTTCGAGAGATCTAGAAATAACCTTGGGTTCCAAATTAAATAAAATTGTACAGAATAATATTCCAAGATTTAACCCATTCCAACGATCTAGCAATAACCCTTGAGCTCCATGGGTCCATAGAAGTACAATATATCCTCTAGTGGACCTTGTAGAAATCTCTCTTCACTTCCTAGCTGGCCAAGAGGAATTTCTTAAGGGGGCGATTCAAGCACTTAGATACCATGGTTTTGATGATATAAACAATACTTTGTCATAATTTATTTGCAGAGAACTAGAATTAAAATCAAATACCTAAAAAATTGAATATGTGACTAGTCTAGATCCAAGTCCAACCTTTGTCAGTAAACCAATCTAGGAAGGGGTAGATGCTTTGATGATAACACACTTTTTCTCCACTTGGTATTTAAACTTACCTAGAATCAAGAAGTGCCAAATAATTTCTTTAGGGCACAAGACCAAGTTAGAAGGATGTCTCCTCCTATCCATATTGTACAACACACTTTGTTCCACTATGTTATCTCCCAAAATAATTTATTTCGATAGTATGAAGAATTTAATTGACGCAATGAGGGATATGAATATCACTAAGGCCTCTGTTTTTTATGAAAATTTCACAAAGTTGTAGCTTCGATGGCTTGGGTGAGGATCATAATATCTCATTAGCCACCGACAGACATACAGACTGCGGCTTCCGCAATCAGATGAAAACTTCGACGATCGGAAGAACTAAGGACTATGGATCGACAAAGTAAAGCTGAAATTTTCCACAGTGTTGGTGGTATAAAGCACTAAAATGTCATTGAAGTCACGTATCGGAAATTGGAACCACTACTTAATAAGGTGTCGAAGCTTGAAAACATAAACCGTCGACAAGATAGTTCACTAAGGAGCCGCAACAACAGGAAACAAACTGACTACAGGTTCTGCCACAATAGAAAATCATCGGCCATCGAAAGAACTAAAGACTACATGTCAGAAATTGAAAACACTAACCATTGGCACAATAGTTCACTAAGGATATGCAACGGTGGAAGACAGACTGACTACGGTTTCGCCACAATATAAAATCATCGATGATCAGAAGAACTAAGGACTACGCGTCGAAACTTGAAAACGCTAATCGTCGGCACAATAGTCCACTAAGGAGTCGCAACGGTGGGAGACAGACTGAATACGGGTTTCGATCAATCAATAGAAAATCATCAGTGATCAGAAGAACTAAGGACTACAGATCGGTAAGATAGTCCGCTAAGGAGCCACAACGGCAAGAGATAGACCAACTGCGGGTTCCATGACAATAGAGACTCATCAGTGATTGAAAGAACTAAGGGATACGGATCGGTGATTTTAGAACCAAGCAGCTCCATAGTGTCAGTAAGTAAACAGAAAAGTCTTCTAATCAATCACAAAAATAATTTTGATAGCAATACAACTAGTTCATTTCACCTCCGAAACAACGCCAGCATAATAGTTACGTGCATCGACGAATAACAAGACTTTCCATATGTAGCGTAGAGGAATAATGCCCTGATTCCTTTGACAAACATCTTTTGACAGTGATAAAACTAGTTCATTTCACCTTCGAAATAGTCGCAGTGTTCCGGTCTAGGGCGCGGATGTGCTAGAAGACAGAGCTTCCGATCAACAACCGCGGTGGCAAGGTAGAAAAATCTGGCAGATTAAACAAGAAAGGTCACTTCAATTAAACACTAAGACACTGGCTGTTGGCAGCAATTTCACATTGAACCAGTAGTGGTGATTATCAGTGACCACTTCAGTTATTAAAAGTTCATTCAATGAACTAGATCTTCACAATAAATAGACAAATAGTTAAGCAAGAGTTTGAATCCCTAATCTGAGAAAACTATCACTTTCAAGTATTTTTTGTGTAAAGAGATCAGATTTTCAGGATCTATCATTTTTGTAGAAGGCTATAAAGCCCATGATTGATTTTATAATAAAGGTTCAACTTCGGAGATTTATGAGCCAATAACACTTTCAATCTTCTCATTTTACTTATTTGTGATATAAGCTCTTTTGTTGTGATCTGTTCAGCCATCATCTCTTTCTTTACTGTATTTATGCCTAAATGTGTATTTAGGTCATTTTTAGATTGATTAAAAAGTTGATAGCTGTCATCCTATTGGTTTATTGATGCTATTTGATTTATAAATACCATCCTCATCAGGATTTAGCCATTTATATTCAAGTGTTTTGTATGTAAGCCTTCCAGCCTGGTGAGTTCTCCATCCCTACACCTTATTGTCGAATTTCTGAGCAATTGCAACTAAAAGCCTTGTAAATGAGTGGGTTTTATGCATGTATTGAGAGTGGAAAGGTTATATAGGTCAACTGACTTGATCCATATCAGGAAACCCTAAAAAAAAATTAAGTTACCAGGCATCCTCGAGCTACAACCTAGAGGAGTTTCCTGGAGTGATAACAAACTTGCGCCGTTGCCGGGGAGAGGAGATTGAAGCTCAGCTTCCCTAGGAGACGACATAGATCCATGCTTTGATGCTAGACAAAGCTTGGAAATTATTATGGTTGTAATCATCTATTTGGTGACTCCATTGATATAAGGTGGCTTCAAAAAGACCAAGTACCAGAGAAAAACCAAAGGGGCCACCAGCAACACCTGTTTCAGATCCAGAAGAAATTTTGAGGAAAGCTAGGGCTTTACTAAGACAAACCAGTAGTACTGCACAAAAAGCTACATCAAGTATTTCAAGAAATATTTCTGCTGTTATTTCTTCTACTAAAACTCTTAATTCCCAGGAATTTTTAGATACATCAGAAAAATCTATGGGTTGGGCATCTTCAAGCACTACTGCTTGTGAAGATCCAATCCCTGGTGACTCCACTGGGATAGGTATATCACAGCCTTCTTAGCAAGAATCTTCATCACTCCTGCCTTCCACAACCCTATCCATACCCATTTCCAATATGGCTGCCCCTCAATGGACCAAGATGGAAATGATCTGGTAGTTAGGTATGCGCCCTTAAATCTGCCAAATCCTCTTGCAACCATGCCTACTAGGGATTATCTCAAGTATATGCCTAAGTTTATAGAGGAAAGGGATTTCACTGCTGAAGAACATCTAGAGGATTTTTACAGCTATGCTGAAAACATTAACATAGAATAAGAAGATGTATGGACTAGGGTGTTTGTGCAAAGCCTAGATGGCCAAGCTAGGAAGTGGTTTAAGGAACTGTCTGCCAGATCAGTGGCAGGAATAGAAGCCCTAGATCACATTTTCCTAAAGAATTGGGAAAAAAGGAGGGACCACCTCTACTATATCACAGAATTCAACAACCTAAAAAGAGAAAATGGGGAGTCTGTCTCCAACTTTACCAAGAGATTCAACAATATGTACAGCAATATCCCTACCGAAATTAAGCCCACTAATACCTTAGCTAGGATAACTTATGCAAATGCCTTTGACTCTACCTTTTGCTTACTTCTCAGAGAAAGGAGGTATGTTTCCTCATCACTCATCTAGGATGCTTCCCTAGAAGTAGAGTCAAACACTTTGGCATCTCAGAAGGTCAAAGGGAAGATAGATATGAAAATGCAGCCAACAGACTATAGTGGGGCTTCGGCATCAGAGAAAAAGATTGAAAAAATGACCAAACTATTAGATAAACTGACTGGTGAAATGTCTAAATTGAAGGACCAAGGACATCTACCAGTGAGGGGTAAAGGGCCAAGCGACTTTGCTCCTCGAAACCCAAATTTTGTTCCTTATAGAAGAGGAAACCCCCCAGTTTAGATTCTTAGAAGGGAGAGAAATCAAGGGGAAGATCAGAGGATAAGAGTTCCATTTCGAAATACTGTATTAGAAGAAGAGCCATAATTGATTGAAGAAGAAGGAGAAGCTGAAGACAATATCCACTTCATGGAGGATGAGGTGGACTATTATTTTCTGACACAAGCAAAATATGAGGAAGCCCTGATTGATGAGCAGATCACTGAAGATGTTGTCTATCAGGTGGATGGTCAGGGAGGTACAGGCTGGTTTCTCCCCTCAAGAAGAATGTTGTACCTGTCAAGCAGCCTGTTGCACCAGCTAGAAAGGTTGATGTTTTACCAAAGAAAGTGGTTGTCCCATCCAAAGCATTGCATAAACCAACACCTTCAACCACACCTGATCAAGTCCAACTCAAACCTACATCTCCTGAGGTAAGGTTTCCTGATAAGGCTACATTATTCCTTCAACCTTGATTCTAAAATTCAAAAATTAAAAATCCCTTTCCCTTTAATTGAGCTAATGAAGAATGATGCATTCAAAACCTCTATTCTAAATTCCCTTCAGCCCAAGGTGCACATTGACACTGACTTTGTGAACCTACCAGATGAGAAGCCTGTTGTAACCCTAGGACCCATGATCAGAGACCTAAAGGACTCCTATCCACCATTCTATATATCGTTGAACATCCATGATAAAATCCTCCATAATTGTCTACTAGATTCAGGAGCCTCTCATAACCTAAAGCCAAAGGTTGTGATGGATGAGATTGGCCTCAGCATCACCAAGCCCTACCATGATTTATTCTCCTTTGACTCCAGGAAGGTCAAGTGCTTGGGCCTCATCAAAGACCTCGCTATAAAATTAACATAGCTACCTTCGAAAAGCGTAATGATGGACATTGTATTGGCCGATATTCCTCCAAAATTCAGCCTCTTGATATCTTAGTCATGGAGCAAAAGACTAGGCGGCACCCTTCAGATGGATCTCACATATGCCACCATTCCCATGTTTGGAGGAGAAACTAAGAGACTGTACAGGGAAAATCAGCTAGCATACATTATAAGCAAGGAGAGCCTCTTAGTGAATCACCCCATCTACATGGTGGACACCAATTTTGGGTCTTGCATTTTGTAAATAGATGATAATCAGCAGACATCAATTCAGCTCACTAAGTCCACCCATCAGCAGCCCGAAGAACTCACAACTGTGATCTAGACCATGTATTTTGATGGGGCTAGCGCTCAAAGCTCAGCAGGCATGGGTGTAGTTTTGATCTCCCCATCTAAGGAAAACATTCACCTGTCTTATAAGCTTGATTTCAAAACCACGAACAACGTAGCAGAATATGAAGCCTTGCTTCTAGGAGTTAAAGCTGCCAAGGAGATGGGGATCATGTGCGTGAAGATTTTTGGAGACGCAGACCTCATCATACAGCAGGTCAACAACACTTTTCATACAAAAAATATTAGATTGAAGGCCTACAGGGATGAAGTATGGAAACTCAGAGATTCCTTTATGTTTTTTGAACTGTCATATATTCTTAGGGATTTGAATCACCTGGATGATTCCCTAGCCATCTATACAAGTCTGTTTGTTCCTCCTTTACCCCCAAATCTTAGCTATGATGTTCAAGTCAAGTACAGACCCTCTCTGCTAGACAATGTAAAATTTTGGAGGGTGTTTGAGAATGATGAGGGGCTTAGTAAATTCCTTCATTTAGTAGATGAATTCTTTGACATACACATAGACCAGGAAAACCTTAACATGGAGGAATCCAAACAGCTCAAGTTAAAAGATAAAGTGACTGAGTAGAATATTGTCTAATTGCCCAGCAACTACATACCCCGAGGTCTAGTACCATTGGAATAACTTTTTGATCACAATAACATCCCTTTCAAGCCTTCCAAAAAAGAGCTAGACCCTCTATCCAAGAGCAAAACATAGGCATCCAAAGCCGTCCTAAATTGATAAATCTTTCCACAAAGTTGAATGCTGATCAGAAATCTGAATTTGGCAGCTTGATAAAAGAGTTTGCTGATGTTTTTGCCTGGGAGTATAGTGACCTAAAAACTTATGACACCAATATCATCCAGCACAGAATTCCTTTGGAGAAGGACACCATTCCTTTCAAATAGAAGCTAAGACCCATCAGCCCTCTTCTATTGCCAGTGATTGAAAAAGAGATCCACAAGCTCCTTAAATCCAAGATCATAATCCCCCTCAGGTATTCCAAGTGGATTGCAAATCTAGTAGTGGTAAGAAATAAAAATGGAGAAATCAGATTGTTGTGTGGATTTTAGAAACCTGGACAAGTGTTCCAAAAAAGACAACTATCCACTGCCCAAGATGGAACATCTACTGCAGAAAGTCTCGGGGGCTAGGGCCATGTCCTTCCTTGATGGATTCTTTGGATACAACCGAGTTGATGTGCACCCATATGACTAAGAGAAGACTTCATTTACCACCCATTGGGGCACCTTCATGTATGCTAAAATGCCATTTGGGATAATGAATCCTAGGGCTACTTTTCAGAGAGCTATGGACCTAGATTTTGTAGGGATAAAAGTAAAATTTGTGCTGATATATTTGGATGACTTAACATTTTACTCTCACAGCCATCATGACCACTTGCAGCATTTAAGGAAGGTATTTCTGAAGTGCAGAAGGTATGGAATATCACTGAACCCCAAGAAGTCCCAGTTTGCACTCAATGAAGGAAATCTCCTAGGCCACATAGTCTCAGCTGAAGGTGTAAAGATAGATTTGATGAGGGTGGAAGCAATCCAAAAACTATCAATACCAAGGTAAAAAAGAGACATTCAATCCTTTTTAGGCAAGATAAACTTTGTCAGAAGTTTTATTCCAAATTTCTCTGAGCTAGTAAAGCATATAACAATCATGCTAAAAAAGGATGTAGAAATAAAGTGGACTGAACAAGCAAGAAACTCTTTTGAAGACATTAAAAAATCCATCATGGAGGCCCCAACCTTGATTAGTCCTGAGTACACCAAAAGTTTTTACATTTTCTCTTTTGCATCTTATGACACAGTGGCAACTGTAATATTACAAAAGAATGATGAAGGTCTTGATCATCCAATTGCTTTTTTCAGCAGAACCCTGAGAGATGCTGAGCTGAAGTATGACCCAATTGAGAAGCAAGCTTATGCTCTCATAAAATATTTGAATACTTTCAGAATCTACATTCTCCATGCAAAGGTCATTGCATATGTCCCTTCGGCTGCTGTGAAGGATTTTTTGACTCAACCTGACATTGATGGGAAGAGAGCTAAGTGGATTTCCAAACTCATTGAGGTTGATGTAGAGGTGAAACCCACCAAGCTGGTAAGGGGATTAGGTCTGGCCAAACTCATGGCCAAAGAAAACTGTGAACTGTTGGGAATAAATTTCACATGTGTCATATCCGCAAAGGTGCAGACTATGGTAGCAACAAAAATAGAAGTAAATCAAGATCAGAATAATAGTCCATCAGTAGCTGAGAACATATCTTCATGTGAGTCGTATTCAGGTATCATTCAATTTTTGCAAAAAATAAAAGTTTCTCCTGATCTCACTCCTAACCAAGCACGAGCTCTTAAGTTGAAATATGTTAATTTTTGCATAATTGACAAACTGTTATACTAGAGGGATTAGTCTGGAATTTTGTTAAGGTCTCTAGATAAAGAGGAAATAGAACAGGTCGTGCATCACTTTCATTCCAGTACATGTGGAGGCCACCACTACTAGAAAACCAAAGCCCACAAGATCTTAAGAGTAGGATACTATTGGCCAGTCCTCTTTGCTGATGTATGCACTTTTGTAAGGTCTTGTGACCAATGTCAAAGATTTATAAGGAAGCAATAGCTCAAATCCTTGCCCCTTAGGCCTATTACAGTGAATGGGCCTTTCCAGCAATGGGGTCTGGATTTCATAGATAAAATAAATCCATGTTCCAGTAGAAAGCATAAATGGATACTAGTAGCCACTAACTACTTTACCAAATGGATAGAAGCAGTGCCCACCAGAAATGCCACTCATCAAGTCATCATGAGATTTTTATATGAGAACATCTTCAGCGGGTTTGGTTGCCCAGTAAGGTTAGTAACTAATAATGCACCATATTTTAAGGATGGGGCATTAGTTAAAATGTATGAATCAATGGGTATTCAACTGGTGCACTCCACATCCTATTACCCACAAGGAAATGGCTTGGTTGAGTCATCCAACACAAGCTTAGTCAGAATCATCAGGAAACTGCTAGAGACAAATTAGAAAAGCTGGGATTCAAAGCTTAAGTTTGCTTTATGGGATGATAGGGTAACAGACAAAAGATCCATAGGGACTTCTCCATTCAAACTATTTTATGGCACTGAGGCCATATTTCCTATACAGGTCATCCTTCCAGTGGCAAAATTCTTTCAGGAAGAGAAGGATGAACCAAATGATATGGTAAGAAGGATGATGGATTTGGTAGAATTACAGCAAATAAGGGAACAATTTGTAGGAAAATCAAAAGCTCATCAATAGAGGATAAAGGGCATGTTTGACAAAAGAGCAAAGACAAACAACTTCCAGGTTGGAGATTGGGTCCTCAAGTGGGATGCTGTCAGATAGGACAAGGGGAAACATGGAAAATTTGACTCTTTGTGGATTGGCCCTTTTGTGATAGCCCAGGTACATAAAAATAAAACCTTCAAATTGCAGAGTCTGGAAGGTGAAGAGGTATTTGGTGGCCCAGTAAATGGGTGTTTCATGAAGCTCTATTTTATTTAAGGCTCTAGGGCCTTATGATTGTAAATTAGTAGATAGTAGGTTGTTTCTCTTTCAGAATAAACTCCATTCCCAATGGAACAATAAAGGATAGTTGCTTTTAGGGAAAGGAATTTTGGTTTGGGTTTCTTGGGACCTCACTGGGAGGTTCCCATTCCCAAGTAGGAGCTAGATGTTATCTCCAAAAAAAAATTATTTCAATAGTATGAAGAATTTAATTCACGCAATGAGGGATATGAATATCACTAACAATTTGAAGGCCTCTGTTTTTGATGAAAATTTCACAAATTTGTAGCTTCGGTGGCTTGGGTGAGGATAAGAATATCTCATTAGCCACCGACAAACATATAGACTACGGCTTCCGCAATCGGATGAAAACTTCGGCAATCGAAAGAACTAAGGACTATGGATCGGCGAAGTAAAGCTGAAAGTTTCCGCAGTGTCGGTGGTATAAAGCACTAAAATGCCACCGAAGTCACGTATTGAAAATTAGAACCACTACTTAATAAGGCGTCAAAGCTTGAAAACATAAACCGTTGGAAAGATAGTTCACTAAGGAGCTGCAACGGTGAGAAACAAAATGACTACGGGTTGCGCCACAATAGAAAATCATCGGCGATTGGAAGAACTAAGGACTATGCATCAGAACTTGAAAACACTAACCGTCGGCACAATAGTTCACTAAGGAGCCGCAACGGCGAAAGACAAATTGACTACAGGTTTCGCCACAATAGAAAATCATCGACGATCGAAATAACTAAGGACTATGCGTCGGAACTTGAAAACACTAATCGTCGTCACAATAGTCCACTAAGGAGCCACAACAGTGGGAGACAGACTGACTACAGGATCCGATCAATGAATAGAAACTCATCGGCGATTAGAAGAACTAAGGACCACAGATCGACAATATAGTCCACTAAGGAGCCGCAACGGTGGGAGACAGACCAACTGCGGGTTCCATGACAATAAAGACTCATCGACGATCAGAAGAACTAAGGGCTATGAATCAGCGAGTTTAGAACCAAGCAGCTCTGTAGCGTCAGTAAGGCAATGGATAAGGCTTCTGATCAATCACAAAAATCATTCCAATAGCGATAAAACTAGTTCATTTCACCTCTGAAACAACAACAGCATAACAGTTATGCACACTGGCAAATAACAAGACTTTCCATTGGCGGCGTAGAGGACTAATGCCCCGATTCCTTTGACAAACGACTTCCGACAGTGATAAAACTAGTTCATTTCACCTTTGAAATAGTTGTAGCATTCCAGTCTAGGGTGCCAATGTGCTAGAAGATAGAGCTTTCGATCAGCGAGCATGGCGGCAAGGTAGAAAAATCTAGCAGATTAAACAAGAAAGGTCACTTCAGTCAAAGATCGAGACACTGGCTGTTGGCGGCAATTTCACACTGAACTAGAAGTGGTGATTATCAATGAACACTTCAGTTATTAAAGGTTTTCTCAGTGAACTAGATCTTCACAATATATATACAAATAGTTAAGCAAGTGTTTGAAGCCCTAATCTGAGAAAACTATCACTTTCAAGTTTTTTTGTGTAAACAGATTGGATTTTAAAGATCTATCATTTTTGTAGAATGCTATAAATCCCATGATTGATTTTATAATAAAGGTTCAAATTTAGGGATTTATGAGCCAATAACGCTTTCGAGCTTCTCATTTTACTTATTCATGATATAAGCTCTTTTGTTGTGATTTGTTCAACCATCATCTCTTTACTGTATTTATGCCTGAATGTGTATCTAGGTCATTTTCATATTGATTAAAAAGCTAATAGCTGTCATCCTATTGGTTTATTAATGCTATTTGATTTATAAATACCATCCTCATCAGGATTTATCCATTTATATGCATGTGTTTTGTATGTAAGTCTACCAGCCTGGTCAGTTCTCCATTCCTGCACCTTATTGTCAAATTTCTGAGCAATTGCAACTAAAATCCTTGTAAACAAGTGAGTTTTATGCATGTCATGAGAGTGGAAAGTTTATATAGGTCAACTAACTTGATCCATATCAGAAAACCCTAAAAACATTTTAAGTTTCCAGGCATCCTCGAGCTACAACCTAGAGGAGTTTCCTGGAGTGATAACACACTCATAAAGGGAAATCTTTGCTATATATGTGAGATTGTAGTTGTGGGTACTAGGTCTTTAGGTGGAGGTCAATGGAAAGGAATTTAAGGATGATAATATTCAACAAAAAGAGCTTGCAGTCTATTTTACTCATTGCAAACTTCAAAAAGTTTAGTAAAATTGATAACTTTGCTTGATGACTACTAGAAAGGGAACCCCCTGCAAACCATGCAAAAAAGTCTTGACAAGTTTTGCAGGCATGTAGAAGGTAGTTGCAGGATGCCAAAAAATTGAATTATGATGAGATAAATTTGTTTGTTGTTTGTGAATAAAATTTACACTTATATACCATGGTCGGAAGGATGTGTCTTGTCCATATGTAATGTCCTTAGTCAAATTTATCCATATTTTTAACCATTTGATACGATGTTTAAAGGTAGTTGTGGGTTATGAGTGGATACTTAAGGATTGAATATGATACTGATAATGGAAACCCAGTTACTCAATCAAATGCTTGAAAATACTCTCCTGGTGTGATTTACTGAAGACACCTTTGGCTTGTGGTTTTTGTCAAACGATTAAGATATTTACTGTTGGAAATGAATGTTTAAGCTTGTGGAGCTGAGTTATAAGGTTATAATAGTGAAATACATGAATATTTCCATTCCCACTATTAATAATTACATAAAGAATTAGTAGCATGCCATTTTCCACACATATAGACAAGTAAAATTGCACATCTGCTAATTTTTTAATGCAATCACATTACATGCCTAGGAATGATAGTGAATTCAATGCTTAAGTTCTTCCTGCACACGATAAGAAGAGAGTTTCAGTGTTTTGTTTTTATCCAAGGAGGAATGACTTATTTCCAACCTTTGCACAATGAACAATGTAATACCAGCTGCTACAGGAAAATGGTAAGGCTGGAATAAAAAGTAGATAACTGCTATGTTTGAAAGGAACGCCCATCTTGAAGGGAAACTTGTCAACCATAAGTATTATCCACTAACAGGAAAGGAAGAGAGTTGATTTAGATATAATGCAGACTATGATATTTGAATGTTTGTCCTAGTATTATCCTGTAGCTTGCAATCCTCATAAAAACACTTTATTCCCTTCAGATGGTCATGCTTTGGGAAAGGTAACACTGCTAAAACCTTCATGCTAATGCTAAAATTAAACAACCACCATGAGGTGTGTGAGGTTTGTGTTTATTAACATTGTAAGACTTAAAATTTGATGTCGGATCCTCCTCAAGATCATCTATATTCAAAACCACCATGCCTTGTGAGACCCATGGTCGAAGGAAATTCACAAATTAGTTTCTTTTGCATGCAATGTTAATGGATGAACTAACCAATGCTGCTACTTATATAGATTCAATGTAATCCCGATACTAGAGGCATATTATGCTCACATTCCTGATGACCACTAGGGTATTTTAACCCATGGACTATAACAACAAATAGTAACACATCTAGAGTTTCCTCTCTTCTCTATTGATAGAAAAATAACAAAGGAATACCCAATCTCCATTATCTTTTATGAGGATATTATGCCCCAGGACTGGTTACTATAACAGGTTGGAATGAAAAATCCTTTGGAGTTTTCACCTTTCTCTTGTTTGATGCTTTATCAATGCCCAAGCCTAGAAAATGCAATCTAAACACCATTATTGTAGTTGGAATAACACTATGAGGCCCTTTTTCCTCTCCAGTTGCATCACATGTGCTTTCCAAACAACTTAGGATGACCCCAAACACTTCTATATGATGATCCATTGCCAATAACTTGTAAAAGGAGCTTCATACATTATACCTGAGCTTAGAGAACCCCACGGTTTCGATTCAAGTGAATAACATAATCTATTTCTTGAATGAGTGGAGAAAATATAACTCTTTTAAAGATGTGGGATGCAACTTCGGTTTCTAGCTCAACCATGGCATTGATAGAATCAAATAGAATAGAATATATTGTATATGAAAAATGGGACAAAAGAGAAAATATTTGGGATAAATATGCATGAATGTATGATGAAAATAAGAGAACGTGTGTGAGTGAGGAGGAGAGAGGTGAATTGGATGTAATTTAGGCAATAATTATTAAATATAGATGGATACACATTCATAATCCTTTTTTACAGGGATGACAACAACATAGTTTATGATGTTAAAGACCATATATGTATGATGAAGATGAAGGTAATAGGAAGGTAGATTTGAGGCAGACATGTGTGCTGGCATCAAATTGATTCCTAGTATTTGTGAATAATTTGTAATAATACCACCCAACAAAACCATAAATGCATAGAAAATATAGAGTTAAAACCAAATGATTAAAAAAAGAAAAATTCTATTGAGTAGTACCTAGAAAAAAGGGGATGTTCACGTGGAAGCTTTTGAACCCTTGGCATTTTTTTCACTTCTTCTCCTTTGGGTTTTCACCTTTTTCTCTCCTTGGATGCCTTATCGGGGCTTTTCCTTCTTAAATTTTAGGATCTTCATTCGCCGCAATCTCGGTAGTGACAAAATATGCAACAATGTCCGAGGAATCCATGGATTATTACTAGATTGATCTTCACAATCCGAGAGGCAGAAAATAAATTCAGTTTCTTGCAGGAACTACAATTCAATTTCAATAATGTTAAATCAGTGATCTCAAAATGGAGAAACACGGTGGGGTTTTCTTCAACAAGATGGCCTCCCCTCCCTTCCCTCTATCTAACCAATAAGACACCGATGTCTCAGTTAAACATACATCAAAAAGGCCAAAATCTTGGTAGTATTAATCTCCCTCTTTGTAAAAACACTCTGGTATAAATAGAAAGATGATGTAAATGTAGGTCAAATCTTATTTTGGGGAAAATGGTAAGCTACCCCAATATGAAAATTGATATGAGTTATTAAATTTTCATATTAATGATCAATAATAAGATTAAAAATATTTTCAACTAGCAATTTCTCTATAATGTGCAATGGTATGCCGAAAAGAAAGAAAAAAATGAAAAGGAAAGTATTTTTTTAAACTAAATGTAATAAAATGAAAAAAGATAACAATAAAATAAATGTGATGAAGAGCTTCCTCCTTTTCATAAAATGATTTTTTTGTTCACTAAATGGAAAATACAAAAGAAAAGGATAAATCTTAAGTGGATTAAGAAATTTCTTTGAACTATAGCATTGAAGATAATATAGGGTAATGTTAACCATAGCACATTAGATCATTGTATTTGTTAAATATTAGAGCTAAATTTAATAAAAAAATTGATGGAGATGTACATCACCAATTTAATTAAATTTATGGAAATGATTAACAACTAATTAATGTGTTTGAACCCAACAAATGTTTGTATTTTTTTTGTTTTGTTTGAAGCCATATATATGTAAAGTATTTGTAATATTGAAGACTTGATTAAGAGATAAATTTGTATAGGTAGGTAGACACAACTCTCAATATCCCATCATCCCACTAAAATTAAAAATCATAAAAGACTATAACAAGGGCTTACATCCAATGGAGAATAAATGCATTATTCGCAATAAACTACAGTTCTGTACAAATCAATTGTAGACATTAGAAATAGAGAAAATAGCTTATATTTGTACATCCATATACTTGTGAGAAGAAAATAAAATCCATGCATGATTACCTAATAAAAAGGGAAGAAAGTTTATTGATGGTACATGTGGTAGTGTATCAAGGTTTATCTCAATTTGTAATTGCATCCAGTACAAGCATTTTCCTAAATAAACTCTAATACTTCTTAGCAAAAAAATAGAGTTATATCAAGCTTGAAATTTCCTTTAAGTTAAAGTTGTACATTTTATCATCTTTATAGTGGAAGCACATTGAGGTAACTATTGCATATAAACATTGATCATCACAAGCCAATGAAAAATTATGAGCAGGTTGTTTTTTAGCTCTATGAGAATTATTAAGTGTGGAGAAGTTAATTATACAAAGAAATATAAGAGATAAATGGTAAATTTATTATTATTTTCATCAATGAAATAATATCCATATAAAATTACTTAAGGAATGAGTTCATTTTTTCTATCCTAAAAAACAATGATATAAAAGAAGAAATAAAATAAAAGAGATGACACAAGATTTTTTATACAATTTATGTACAATGAGTGAGGATCCACCTAACCCCTTTGGTCTCACTTCCACCTAAGCACAATGGAGTGACCCAAACAAAACCAACTACTCAGTTTGAGAGGGATGAAAGAGAGTGCTAAAAATGTTTACCTCATGTTGTGTGGCAAGGATTCCCAACTTGATCTCTCGCTATATATAAAAACCCAAAATACATAAAGGATAGGAATGGATGGAACCCCAAATAATAATAGTAAGCCGCTCACATTGTATACATTATGATTTAATTGTTTACATTTTAGGGTTTGTGAATCCCATTGTATGCATTAATGATTTAATTGGTTAATTGATTTAAATGGTTTGTAAATCCTAGAATGAACAATTAAGGTGTAAGTACTTAATATTGACCTAAACCATAGCATATGCCCTAAGTTCCATCCATTCTAGGACAACCTTAAATTACACCCTAATTCATAGAATAGGCAATATAGTAACATGGAATTATTTCTTCCACAAACATGAAATTTATACTTCTCTATTTCATTATATGTATTATGCTCTAAATTAGTTTGGGTTTTAGCTCATTTCCTAACATTATTTCCCTCACTAAGAACATACCTGAAATTTTCATAATTCAATATAACATTTCTCACTTTGTGCAATCAATCTAAATGTTGATGATAGTGGATAAAGTGCTCATAATTAAGTTCAACACATACAGGTTGTTTAGGATGTCGTATTCTATATGAAACTTTTCCAACTACATTGGCGTGAGAGAATCTTGATGCCACTATTTGTGCAAACACTACTGGAGCTGATACACTGCAATCTCATATATCTAATCCAAGAAAGCCACAATAACTAATAGAGTCATAGTCCCTGATTCATCACTATAAAGTAGTCTAGTCACTGTTAACACCCAAAAATAGTTAACTACCTCATCTACCCCACTACGTGGCTCATTTGTCCATTTGCCTACCATATTTCCCTGAAAATCCCACTAAAAGCCTCCAAAAGGCCTAAAATGCCTCTAAAAGGCCATAAAATCATCTAAAAAGCCTGCAAAAGGCCTAAAATGCCTCCAAAAGGCCAAAAAACCCCTTTTTTCCTCCAAAAATGTCCAAAATTCCTCTAAAATAGCAAAATCCCCAAAAGGGAAGAAAAAATATAAAATAATGAGGAAAAGGAGGAAAAAACCCTAAACAAGCTGCCCTAAACCATATGGTTTCCAAAACCATGGGCCAGCACTCCACCACTAAAAAACTATAAATAAGTGGTGGAGACCCCTCATTTGAACATCCACAGTCAAAAGCATCCTGCCTCTGCTAAAATTATTCTCGAAACCCTAGCTTACCAACAAGCCATTTTCACCATTGAGAACTTTTTTGGCCCATTTCCACCACCGGAAAAGGAAAAGAAGCAGCTTG
>LPNX010810837.1:53795-112052 GCA_001517045.1 Pseudotsuga menziesii
CAATGGCATCATTGGTCGTCTCTCTTCATAGCCTCAGCCCTTTTCCATAACCCGTCCTACTCCTGGACCTGATATTTCACGGGCTACATCCCAGTCCGGAGCGACCAACTCGTATGCTCACATGCCCCATCAGCACCATACCCACGGACCTTCATGCCCACCTCAGTGTTTCGGCAATATGCCTCCCCCGGTCGCACCTCAGCCATACTATCACCAGCAGGCTACACCAGCTCTTGCGCCGCCACCATCCCAACCTCCTTATTATCAGCCACAGCCAACCCCTGCGGAAAACCCACAACCCACTCCACAGCACTATCAACAACCCCCTCAAGTAGCCGCGCCAACGCAGCCTCCACCCCCATACTATCCACCGCAGCCTGCTCCCGCACCTGCGCAACCTCCAAATCCACCTACTACCCAAGGGCAGGTTTACGCCCAAGAAAACCCGCCGCCAAACCAGAATAACCAACGCAACCAGGGCCAACAAAACCGCGGCAGGGGCCGAAATCATGGGAACAACCAGCAGACCGAGCAAGCTGGTCAACACCCTAATCCCCCTGCTAATAATAATGCAGCCCCTACCAACCAAAACCCCGATCGCCCGCCCAAGCAGGCTAAAAACCCCAACCTGCGAACCAACTTCCCTTGTTCGGTTTGCGGGTCTATGGCCACTACACACACTTTTGCCCACAGATGGAGTGAGTTCAACAACTTTTGGCTGCTGATAAGCTACGCCAAGGACAGGCGGCTCCTCAAGCACAGCCCAATCCCCCACAACCTCAGCAGCCACCCTTGGTCCTACAAAACCCCTTACCAAACCAAGGCTTAGTGAACACTGAACCATTGGCTCCCCCTCAAGCTACTGCACCTATCCAACAAATGACTTCTGCCGCTCCTGATCAACCCCCGTCTGACTCAGGTACCCACCATCTGTTGATGATGTCCTCCGATGAGGTCAACCTCCAGACCCGACGGAACCAATATGGCTCCACCCCGGAAGCACCACCCACCAATAACCCCACTAACGCTCATCCCACCGATCAGCCGTTACGTATACCTCCACCTCCACTAGATGGAGCTCCCAAAGCACCCCGTTTCCCACTTCGCCGTATCAATAACAACCCCAATGCGCGGGCTGCGTCAAACTACAACATCATAGATGACTTAGCCCAATCTCCCGCAGCCATGTCTGCGTTAGAGGTCTTACGAAATTGCCCTTCGCAGCGTAAGACTTTACTCTCAGCCATTGGGGCTATCGATCCACATGATTCGCAGTTAATGGCATATGATTTGGACCAATCCGAACCCCGCCTGCCCTCCAACTTATCATTCCAAGTTACTGTCTCCATCCGGAATTTTGTAGTCCATCGCTGCATTATTGATGAAGGTGCCTCTACATGTGTCATGCGCACCTCCATCTGGCAGAAAATGGGATCCCCCCCTCTCCAACCGTCCTCCACTGCGTTACGAGCCTACGACGGTCGTTCAGCTCAACCACATGGCTTATTAACCAATGTCCCCGTCCAGCTAGCTGGTAAAATGGTCCTGATAAACATCGAGGTTGTCAATGCCCAGCTTGACTATAACCTTCTACTTGGTCGCAGCTACATGTATGCTATGCAGGCAGTTGCTTCTACCGTTTTTCGCATCATGATGTTCCCTCATGAAGGACGCGTGGTCAAAGTTGACCAACTCACGTACTACGATCCCAAGGCCGCCGCGACACCCGAAAATGTCCTCCCCATGATTGAACACACTATCTCGGGTGCCCCCAACACAACCGGTTCTTCTATAGGGCCCATGCTCCCCATAGTTGAACAACTTATTCCGGATACCACCACCTCTTTGGTTTCTTCAGTGGGGCCCGGAGTTTACTTAGACCCACCGATGACATCCACTTTTCCATCTCTCCCACCACCGTCATCTACTACTGAAGTGGCTGACCTATTGACTCTATCCCACCACATGCGAACCCCTAGTAATCAACCACCGTTGTTGCCTCAACCCCCCTTGGTCCCTAGCCACATTGGCGCCACACCCATACATACCATACCTTTCCTCTTCCCTCCCTCAGGAGTGGTTAGCACCCCAGTCATGGCTACCCTTAGCCTCCCGGGTTTAACCTTAGGATTACCCGTTTGGTATCTTTCGCCTCCAGTTCGCCCGCCGACACCAGATGTCGTCCTGCAACCAGTGCAACCCATAGCTACTACTAGTCGACCACCTCCCGGTGTCGCTACTCCGTCAACCTCCGCGAAACCACCTCCCGGTGTCGCTACCCCGTCAACCCCCGCGAAACCATCCCCTATTTTTACCAAACCCACAGGGGGCAGAGGCCCCCAACCTTACACTGCTGTCCCACCTCCTAAGACAGTCCAAAACCCCCCTGTATTCCGTGCCCCTCCCAAATTTGCGCTCTGCGATGAGTTGGGCCATGCGACTCACCTATGTACTCATTTACCAGCGTTAAAGGAATACATGAAAACGCTCGACAATGACCCCACCATCCCGGTGGTCCATCTAGAGTCAACCCCTACGCCTCGCGACAAGTCCCTACGCACCAACCACCCATGTGCCTTATGCGATATTTACGGGCATTACTCCCATCACTGTCCTGATCTCCCCGAGTACCGACTAGCTCTCTTTGACATGCACAATCCAGAGTTGGAGATGGCAGACCTCACCTTTCACGAGATCCTCCCCTCAGACTTGGATCTTGAGACAACCCAACTCCCCATTGTGGAGATCCACCCCCCGGAATCTTCTGCTTCAGAAGAGTTTGAGACCATTTATATGTTTTCTTCCGTCACCACCCCCTCGGCAACCGATCTGACAGCCCGAACATTCTATAGTGATGAAGAAATTCTGGAGGCTCTCACCGCCCCATATTATCCCTGGGATGACATGCATCATCGTTCATACTTTCTCCCAGATGAACCACCTTCTACCACTGCTCCCCAATTCGCAGTAGAATCCAAAGACTTCCTTCCCCCGAAGGTCGATTGGTTCAAGGACCCTATTCCTGCTCCTGATGCCTTCGAAGAGGGTAACATGGCCAACATATCCCCTGTTATCCAAGTCGATCTCGCTGCCCCCGGGGGCACCCCCGAACTCATCGCTTTAGGGGAATCTTGCACTGCGCAGGAGGTTGACGAGTACACAGCACTCTTCAAAGAATTCCGTGATGTTTTTGCCTGGTCCTATACCGAAATGCCTGGCCTTGACCCTGCCATTATAGAACACCACATCGACACATGGCCTGACATAACCCCCGTTCGTCAGAAACAGCGTCCCATACACCCCTCCAAACTCCCCGCTGTCAAAATAGAGATCGAGAAACTTCACACAGCAGGATTCATTTATCCTATTGCTTATACCACATGGGTTTCAAACCCTGTTCCTGTCAACAAGAAACAAGGCACCCTTAGAGTATGCACTGACTTCCGAGATCTAAACCGCGCCTGTCCCAAAGACAATTTCCCTACGCCATTCATTGACCAGCTCGTTGATGTGTGTGCGGGGCATGAAGTCCTCTCCTTCATGGACGGTTTTTCCGGATATAATCAGATACAAATCCGTAAGGAAGACCAGTACAAGACCGCCTTTACCACCCCATGGGGCACTTTTGCCTATCGTGTTATGCCTTTCGGTCTCAAAAACGCTGGCGCAACATTTCAGCGGGCCATGACCTATTGCTTTCATGATTTGGTCCACATCCTGCTCGTATACCTCGATGACCTTACAGCTCGTTCCCAAAGACGATCAGACCACCTAAACGACCTTCAGCAAGTTTTTCTGCGTTGTCGCAAATATCAAATCCGCTTGAACCCACACAAGTGTGTTTTTTGCATTTCGGCAGGCCGATTGTTGGGTTTCATTGTCTCCCACAAAGGAATTACTGTTGATCCACTGAAAGTACAAGCCATCTTAGACCTTCCCTCTCCCTGAACACTCAAGCAGCTCCAAAGTCTACAAGGGCGATCTAGTTTCCTTCGATGCTTCATTCCCGATTACGCCACAACCGTTCATGGTTTCTTGCTCCTACTCCGTACCCGAGTACCCTTTGTCTGGGACGAGCAAGCAGAAGCTGCATTTAATGCCCTCAAGAAATATCTCACACAAGCCCCCTTGATTTCCCCTTCGGATTTCTCTCAAGATTTCATCCTCTACATCTCGGCATCCGAATATGCTGTGTCAGGAGTCTTGGTCCAAGAAGATGCCTCACGCCAAGAACATGTCATTTACTACGTTAGCCAGACCTTGTTCGGCCCCCCCCTACGTTATCCACATGAGGAGAGACTAGCCCTAGCAGTGGTCTTTTCCGTCCAAAGGTTGCGACACTACATTTTACTTAGTCATACCACAGTCGTCGCCGACTCTAACCCCATGGTCTATCTCTTAAACCGGCGGCTCCTGCAAGGTCGCGTGGCCAAATGGGTCATTATCCTCCAAGAATATGACCTTACTTTCCGAACACCCAAGAGCACCAAATCCCTTGCGCTTGCCCAGCTCATGACGGATCTCCCTTCCTTTATCCCAGCCCCACCTATCTCCGAAGAGTTACCCGACAATCACTTATTTATTATCTCATCCGATGACCCGTGGTACGGCGATATCTTGTTATACCTGCGCACGCAGAAGTTTCAACCCACAGTCACTCGAAACGGATGTCGTCATATCCGTCACCATGCCTCTCTCTACCTCCTCATTGGAGATGTCCTTTACCGACGAGGAATCGATACAATTCTTCGTCGTTGCCTTACACATACAGAAGCCGAACAAGTCCTCAATGATTGTCATAGCGGTGCCTGCGGCGACCATTTCTCCGGGATGGCCACTGCCCAAAAGATCATCTGCGCCGGATATTTCTGGCCCACACTCTTCACCGACTGCATCAACGCGGTCAAGCATTGCCATAACTGCCAACTTTTCGCCCCCAAAGCTCGGACGCCACCTACTCCGTTACACCCAGTCGTCACTGTTGGTCCCTTTTGTAAGTGGGCCATCGAATTCATGGAGTGTAGACCCACATCCGTAAACGGCCATAAGTACATCATTGTCGCCGTCGATTATTTCACCAAATGGGTGGAAGCCATGCCCACCTTCAATTGTAAGGCTGACACCACTGCCCGTTTCTTCTTCAACCATGTCATCACTAGATTCGGCGTCCCTAAACAATTGGTATCTGACCATGGATCACATTTTGAAGATTGTGTGTGGCACGAATTATCCACCCTCCTCAAGTTCGAACACCAATTTTCCTCGGCTTATTACCCCCAAGAGAACGGTCAAGTAGAAGTAGTTAACAAAATCCTGAAAACCATACTCCAACGCACAGTTGATCGACATAAGTCCAATTGGCACCATATGCTATTTCCTGCTTTATGGGCTTACCGTACATCCACCAAGACCGCCACTGGTTTTACCCCATTTCATTTAGTTCACGGTGTCGAGTCTGTCCTCCCCATTGAGTGTCAGATACCTGCCCTACACATCGCTGTTGAGCTCCTCCCCTATACCTCCCCCCTTGAGCAACGTCTGCTCTCCCTCGAACAAGCCGATGAAGATCGTCGTGCCACTCTCCAGAATATCGAAGCTGCCAAAACACGCTCCAAAGCCCATTATGACCAACATGTTCACCCTCGAACTTTCCACGAAGGGGACCTCGTCCTCGCCTATGACCAAGCCAACGACAAAAAAGGTAAAGGAAAATTCGAGTCCATGTGGCAAGGCCCTTACATTGTGCAAACTTGCCTCGGCAAGGGGGCATACATTTTGGCAGACTTTGAAGGACGAACCTTCTCCAACCCCAGGAATGGGTTGTATCTTAAACGTTTCTACCCATAACTGAAACCGCGACCTCATTGGTCCGCATTTGCACAGTTTGCTTTCTTTTTTGTTTTTCACCGTTTTTAACCACAATCTCATATTTATTGCATTTTTGCATGCCCACAGATGGATCCTCTTCCACCTTGTTACATTGGCTTCGCTGATGGTGCCAGCCGCTGGTCTCCCAACCTAGCTTCCGCAGCATGGGTCTTATACTCCCCTTCCAATGAACGCATCCACCTTGACGGAACATGTATCGGCGCTGCTACCAATAACCAGGCGGAGTATGATGCTGTGACCGGTCTCCTAACTGCTGCCCTCCAGATGGGCATAAGTCACCTCCATGTGTTCTTGGACTCCCAGCTACTTGTCTCCCAGCTCAAAAACTGCTACCAGGTGCGTGATCCCTGCCTATTTCGCAAATTCCTGCGTACAAAACAACTTAGCCGACAGTTTGAATCCATCACCTTCACACATGTCCCACGAGCTTACAATAGTGTCGCAGACCAAATGGCGAACAATATCCTAGACTGGCATATCAATCACACTATGTAACACCTCCATCATGCATCGTTACCCCATAACATATCATCCAAATAAACAAAAAACCAAAAGAGACTGGATTGCATCAACATTTGCATACATAAAACATAAACCATAAAATGACATCTGCATCCATAGGGGCATCCACGTGCCTAGTCATACATGCATCATATTATAAAAACAAAAATAGGGACATCCACGTGCCCAACAACCTAGACTACTTGCATCCACGTGCAGTATCAACATAAAACACAACAAGCGCATCCACGTGCGTACAAATGAGACAATATCACCACAAAATGTGCATCCACGTGCATATATATATACATCATACAAAAAATACATGTTCAGAACTCTCCATGTTCTGAGTACCCCAGTACTCATCTATACAAAAGAATATATGTATACATCCATCTAGCCTCATACACTACAAGCCGTAGCTACAAAAAACCCCGGGAGAGACCCCTGCTCTCCCTAAGGGGAGTCATATCCTGCCTCACTCTCCGTGTCAGCATCCTCTGAATCCTCCGACGAGTCCCTATCTCGCCTGAGCCTCGGTACTCGTGCTCGTGCCCTCTCCGCTAAGAGAGCCACCCGGAATGCTATCCCTCTGAAATCCTGAGGCTCCTGCCTACAGTCCCGACGCACGTCTCGCGGAAGGTCCTCCCACCCCGCATCACTCACTCCAGTCAACAGCCGCTCCAGCAGCATCCGTACAGACTCTAGAGCCCCATCCGCGTCTCGCTGATGCACCGGACCCCACCCGGGCAAAGCCGGAACTGCCACTATCCCTCGCCGTGCCACATGCCCTGGAGGCGGCTGCGGGCCCACATCTGCAAATCGACCACATGTCAGTAAATCTACATCAAACATACATCATACATAACATAAACAACTAGACATGAACAATCAAAATGACACATACCATCTGGACCCCATATCTGTCCTGCTGGGCGGGGCGCATCTGGATCCCCTCTGTAATCCATGTCCCTGTACGGAAAGTCCTCCAGCATCAGTGGCAGCTGGAGCCACTGCATGTACAACTCATCCGTAAAATACCGGCCCACATCCCCACCACCACGGCGGCGCATCATCTCCCCCCACCGAATCATACGAGGCTCCCTCACGCCTCCCGCCCTAACCGGCACCCGTGGTCGCAGAGTGGGGACCCTCTCCATAAAGAAGGCGCATAAGAATGACCCGAAGCAGAATCCCTTGCCAGCTTCCTTCGCTGTGGTCAGCTGTTGCTGAACGCAGGTCAGGAACATCTGACCCCATGCAAAATAGGTCCCCCCCAGTGTACGCTCCACCAGCTGCATCTGCCCCCCAGACACCTTCTCAAGTGACTGGGAGCCCAAGATCCGCACTATACATGCGGCCGTCGCTCGAACTACCGGCTCCCGGATGTCGCCAACTCGGAGTGCATTCCGATGCACCTGAGCCTCTGCCCCACAAAACCGTACCACCATATCCACGATATCAAGATCCGTGGACCCCCGCGGCTGGGTATCTGCCACCCTCCCTAGGCAGGGCAACCCCGTCAGAAAATAGACATCAGCAAGGGTGAGGTCCACCCTCTCCCCCTGTACTCGGAACGCCAGTGAATCTGGCTCCCAGGAACTCACCAAGCGGTTCAGCAGCAATCCTGCTGATCGAATCATCGGAATCTCAGCAAACTTCAGTAGGCCGAATATCCCAAGCATCGAACGCACATGACGGTCCTCTCGGATAATGTCCACCAGCTCCTCTGGCATCTCTCGCTCTCTCCATACAGTCTGTGGCATCCTGTCAGTCACACAACAAAGCCTCATTAGACTCATGTTCAACAAATTGACATGTTCACCCTTCCCAAACAACTCCAGACACACAAGACAGTCGCAGTCAAGACCGCGGCTGTCAAGCCGGCAGTCGCGGTCCAGACCGCGGCTGTCAAGTCGGCAGTCGCGGTCCAGACCGCGGCTGTCAAGCCGGCAGTCGCGGTCCAGACCGCGGCTGTCCAGCTGGCAGTCGTGGTCCAGACCGCGGCTGTCAAGCCGGCAGTCGCGGTCCAGACCGCGGCTGTCAAACCCGACAGTCGCGGTCCAAACCGCGGCTGTCCCGGTCTAAACCCGCGGTCCACCCTTGTGGACCGCACAAAGACCCCCTCGGGACCCGCAACCCTCCCCCCAACCCAAAAAGAAAACAGGCATAAGTTCAATGGAATACCTGGCTCTCCCGAATCTCGAAACCGCCGGTCAAATCGTCCAGAAATCCCATGTAAGCTCTGGTACAGTCTGATCGTACGCAAAATGGGAATAGTGCAAATGACGTGTCATATTGGGCCCACTTACTATTTATAGCCCGTTGACCCTTTCCTTGTTTGGCCATTTCGAATCCATACGGAGTCCGTTTTCTGAACCGTTTCCACCATTGGAACCAGCAAGACGAGACCTTCACAATGGTCACTTCATTGCATCATTTTTTCGAAATTATTTTTTGCCCATTTTCTCGACCCCAATGGTCGTCTCGGTTTACGCGCCACTTCGGCCGTTCTCCGTTTTCCACACTGTTTATATCGCCGGATTCATTTTTCCGAGCTCGTGATGATGCTTGAGATCATTTCTCGCTCTCACTTGGTACAATTACAACAGTGCGTCCCTACACCTTGCTGCATCAATTTGCGCGCCACATTGGCCGTCATCAAATTATTTCACACTTTTACATGGGCCATCCACTCCTGTCATACTGCCAAGGTCTCGTTATTTTGCCCCCATCCATCCACCCGGTAAGGAGATCCACTAGTGTTCCCCCCCACCCTCAGCTCTGATCATCATAAATGTCCCCTAATTGAACACTTCCTCCTTGCCCGACCATTTCAAATACAGAGTCTTCTTATTTGGTTTCAGACTCCTTAAAATTGAAAGCAACCACGAGCATGAACTGTCATGGGCTCACAAAATCCACATGACAGTACCATTCCATAAATACAGAGTCTTCTTATTTGCTTTCAGACTCCTTAAAATTGAAAGCAACCACGAGCATGCACTGTCCTAGGCTCGTAAAATCCACACGACAGTACCATTCCATTTATTCAGAGTTTTCTTATTTGCTTTCAGACTCCGTAAATATGAAAGCAACCACGAGCATGAACTGTCATGGGCTCGCAAAATCCACATGACAGTACCATTCCATAAATACAGAGTCTTCTTATTTGCTTTCAGACTCCTTAAAATTGAAAGCAACCACGAGCATGCACTGTCCTGGGCTCGTAAAATCCACACGACAGTACCATTCCATTTATTCAGAGTCTTCTTATTTGCTTTCAGACTCCGTAAATATGAAAGCAACCACGAGCATGAACTGTCATGGGCTCGCAAAATCCACATGACAGTACCATCTCATTCCATCAGAGTCTTCTTATTTTCTTTCAGACTCCGTAAATATGAAAGCAACCACGAGCATGTACTGTCCTGGGCTCGTAAAATCCACACGACAGTACCATTCCCTCCAGTCAGAGTCTTCTTATTTGCTTTCAGACTCTTGAAAATTGAAAGCAACCACGAGCATGAACTGTCATGGGCTCGTAAAATCCACATGACAGTACCAATTTATATCCACACTTCTTCTAGTTCACTAACCCAGGAAGAAGTTCCCCCGCGCCTCTTGGCGCTATGATCAATCCTCTCGGTAGCACCTCCAATCAGGTCGCCTTTGTTTAGAGTATTCTGCAGTTTCCTACCATGTTACCACAGCTTGAGTCTCCCTCAGCCCAGTGAACTTCCCAGATCACATACAGCTATGATACCTTTACCACCAATCAGTTTCATGTGCTGCCCGATCATCCCCGCCATCATACTCTGAAAAAATGAAGTTTGAGTCCACCCACTCTACTTGCCCAGTTAGTCCCACCAGTTTATCACTCTTGCCATCAGTACTATCACAGTTCGGTTTTTCACCTCGCGCTCCTGTCAAGGAAACATCATTGCCTTGATAGTTGTAGGTCTCCCTCTGTCGACGACAACTCCTCTATTCCAGAGGATAGACCTAGAGGCCCCTGCACCTTGGACCCATCACCATCTGTGATGAGTGCCTACGGACCATTTTGGGAGGACTCATCATTGCCTCTCCGAATAGTTGTTTCTCACATGCTCGACTTCAGTACCTTATTCGCATCGTTGAGAATCGCGCAGGATGTATATCCTTTCCATTATGTGTCGAAGACCCCGGATTTCCCCCGACTCTAGCACATTGGTGAGTCACTTCAGAACGCCCAGTTATATGTTCCCGTGGATGTCCGGGCTGCGTTGGCGATTGTATTCGGAAGCCATTCAGTTCTATGCGTCTTTGAGTACCCAGTTCAGTTCCAGATCAGTGTACCATTACGAGTGTGACCCTTGTCACTCTGATCCAGCAGCGCATCAGTTCCTTCAGAACCACCATCAGTAGCCCTGCTGCCATTCCAGTGTATCATTTTTTCAGCTCAGACATGGTAAGCTCAGCAGTATGTTCCAGATTTGTGTCCCTTCCAGACCCTCCTGATATACACAATGATTATCTACTACAGGTCTTTCATGTTGGGCCTCACACAGTTATTGTTATGTATCTTGATACGAGCATGGGAATGCCCGCCTCGTCCATATATTGAGATCTTTTCCTCCTTCAGTATTTGAGGACCATTTATATTGCTATGTTATATTTTGATACGAGCATGGGAATGCCCGCCTCGTCCATATTATCAGATGATCCCTCATTCATTATTGATGTTATGTACTTTTCAGTCCTTGCAGGTGGTTCGAGATCGGTGTCCCGGACTTCAGTTGCTTCCTTCTCTTCTCCACACCCCAACACAAACCAAATATGACTCATGATGTCCATCGGCCATACGATGAGCTCCTTCCCTCGCACATCAGGGGGCAATCTGTTAACACCCAAAAATAGTTAACTACCTCATCTACCCCACTACGTGGCTCATTTGTCCATTTGCCTACCATATTTCCCTAAAAATCCCACTAAAAGCCTCCAAAAGGCCTAAAATGCCTCTAAAAGGCCATAAAATCATCTAAAAAGCCTCCAAAAGGCCCAAAATGCCTCCAAAAGGACAAAAAACCCATTTTTTCCTCCAAAAATGTCCAAAATTCCTCTAAAATAGCAAAATCCCCAAAAGGGAAGAAAAAATATAAAATAATGAGGAAAAGGAGGAAAAAACCCTAAACAAGCTTCCCTAAACCATATGGTTTCCAAAACCATGGGCCAGCACTCCACCACTAAAAAACTATAAATAAGTGGTGGAGACCCCTCATTTGAACATCCACAGTCAAAAGCATCCTGCCTCTGCTGAAATTATTCTCGAAACCCTAGCTTACCAACAAGCCATTTTCACCATTGAGAACTTTTTTGGCCCATTTCCACCACCGGAAAAGGAAAAGAAGCAGCTTGGATCTCGGAGCCACCGACATCGGACCAGCGCAACGGACTCCATCAAACTCCTCATTGGAGGTAACATAAATAAAATCACTATTACACATTTCTTTACTGTTTTTTCTTCATATTATTTTTTACTGCTTTAGCTTAGTTTTATTTTTGTTTACATCATTGAACTGCTACTAAGGATTCCAGATTCCTTAGTAGGTGCTCATTCGCACAAGCTAGGGTGAAAACCCTAGCTACAGTCACTCCATAATATTAGATATAATTTTGATATGGGCAATTGTTGAGCATGGCCGTCAAATTGACGATTTTCAAAATTAACTAAACTTCACCGTTGACATGTGTTTTCTACATTGATATGTATTTAACGAGTAAAAAATGTAAAAAATTCCGTACTGGCGTCAATTTTAACCCATGCTCACTGCCACCATATTCGTATTAGGTGTCATCCTCAATGGTATCTAACAAAGATTAGAGGTTACTAAGAAGGTTCCTCTTTTCCAAATAGTGAACCTATGCACATTGTCGCACTTGGCTTGTGCACATAAGAGGTGAAACTTATTACCCATCAAAGTCCTTGCTTCTCTAATAATAATAATAATGAGCAAGGAACCTGACTACCTCATAAGAATGGATGATATAGTCTTATACCTATCAAATCATATCCATACACTCCATCATAATTATTGTAATGCATCATCGTCATGTTGTTAGGGCCAATCAGATGCCATTAAGGTCTATCAAATTTTGTTGGGGACACTCAAATTCCATTAGAGCAATTTAGCTCACAATAAGGTAATTTACCCCTCATTAGGATTAATCAAGATCCAAAAGTCTCATGATTATGGTCATTTAGCCCCCACTATGATAAATCAATATCCAAAAGTGTTATCACATGAATCATGATCATTGACATTGACATTGATATATCTAACATTATTTTGGATGTTTTCTGAACACAATTCCTCACTCTAAACCCATTGCAATTCCTAATGCAGTTCCTTTCAAAATTTCTGGCATTATTCCAAGCGTTATACCTACCTCTATACCCGACGCTATGTTGGATGTTTTCTAGGCACAATTCTTGGCTCTATACTTGGCGCTATGTTGGATGTTTTTCCTACCGAAATTCATGGCGCAATTATTGTCGCTAACCCTAGATTAATATATGGTGCTATGTTATTCAAGATGTTTTTTGGAGGCTAATCTAGCCGTTATATGGGATGATTTTTTGGACGCTAATTGGGATGTTAATTGGGATGCTAATTGGGATGATAATTGGGACATTAATTGGGATGCTATATAGCGTCCAAAATAGAGCCAACTTTTAAAAAGGGACGTTAATTGGGATGCTAATTGGGATGTTAATTGGGACGTTAATTGGGATGCTAATTGGGATGTTAATTGGGAAGTTAATTAGGATGCTAATTAGAGTCTAAAATAGCACCAAATTTTAAAAAGGGACACAAATAATGCCATTAAAAGCACCATCCCATGGAAAAGCATCCACTTTGTCCAAGAAATGATGAAAAATACACTAAAAGTGATAGTGGATGCTAAAAAGGAAGCTAAAAGAGACGCTAATCACATGGTTTTGTTGTAGTGTAGTGAAGTAAGATTAGGAACTTAATACATAGTTCTTTCATTGTCATGGCCCCTAATCTTAGTTCATAAATCTTCTTAGCTTTTTCTTCATAATGTTGTTCAGATAAATATTTTCTTTTAAATAATTTCTTGAATGTTTTCTAGGTTACATACCTTTCTTTTATACCCTTATATTTCTTTATGTCTTGCCACCATATATATTTCTTTCCATTCAGATTATAAATGGCCACTTTTTCTTTCAACTCATCTGAGTAATTATATATCTCGAAGTACTTTTTCATACTGGACAACCAGGCCTCCACCTCCTCTCCCTTCTCGATTTCCCTATTAAATATGGGTGGTTTAATTTTCTTGAATTCCATAGAGATTTTCTCATAGGGTCTATACTTTTTCTTCTTTTTATTTTAAGTCATCACTTTTGCTTGACTCTTGAGTTTTTCATGGTGTTTAACTGACTCTTCACTTGAAGTGTCAACGTTATCGCTAGAAAAATCCAACTTCCTACCCTTATGTTTATTATACGAGGCAATTTTAGGAAGTTCCTATTCGAAATCCTTATTGCTATATTTTTCTTCATTATGGATTTTTGCTAACAAGATAGTGTTTAGTTCTTCTTGAGCCTTTAGAATTTGCTCATTGTATTCCTTCACTTTTCTTAATTCAGATATTAGTTCATCCACAGTCCTTTTTAATTCATAATTATTGTCTTGAATTTCATTTAGATATACCTAGAACTCTCGATCCCTTATATTACCCTCTTCATTATTTACAGGTTGTTCCGGGTGACGTTCCTCTTCTGCACACATTCCCGCATCTGCCATATTTCCTGCAAAATATATGTGTACTTCTCTTTGCTGTGTATAAGAGAATTTCAAGACAAAATAAAAATGAGTTAGTTTGTTGTTTTCTAAAGCAGTAGTGTGTTGAGCCTATTCAATCCTAGTGTTGAAACCATGCTCTGATACCATATGTAACATACCTCAAATTTCAAACATAAAAAAATTCTATAACCATATATCTTCAAACATATTAATAAAATACCTAACTTTTATGAGGCATTACAAACAAATAGAGATTTTAAAGCATAACCTTGCTCATATGAAATCATCATCATCTCCTTAACCTTAGAAAACCCTTTCCCAAATAAAAATAGATATCCAAACAAAAAACTCAAAACCTAAGTTATTGTTCTTCTGCAAGAACCATTCCAGAGTTTTGATTCCACATTCTGAATTTCTCAATGCGGGCTACAGAAATTCCAAAATTTTGTTAAATAATTCTTTTACCTTCTGCACCATTGATTCCTTGCAAAATCAACCATGACCATCGATCTTGACTTGATGCAGAAATCATATTTCGGAAACTCCAAGTTTCGTTAAATTAACCCTTGAATTTTTGCATTCCGCATTCTACATATGCTTTCCGCACTGTTGATCCTTGCAGAATCAATCTTGACTGTGGATCTTTATTTTATGTAGGAATCCAACTTTGGAAACTTCAAGTTTCATTAACTTAATTATTCAATTTCCGTGTTTTGTATTCTGTATATGTTTTCTGCACCATTGATCCTTGTAGAATCAACCTTGATCATCGATCTTGATTTTATGCGGAAATCGGACTTCAAAAACTTCAAGTTCTATTAACTTAATTATTGACTTTCCATGTTTTGCATTCTATATATTCTTTATACACCGTTGATCCTTGCGGAATCAACCTTGACCGTTGATCTTGGTTTGATGCAGAAATCGAACTTCGAAAACTTCAAGTTCCATTAACTTAATTATTGACTTTCCGCGTTTCGCATTCCATATATGATTTCCGCATTGTTGATCCTTGCGGAATCAAGATTGACCATCAATATTGATTTGATGTGGAAATTAGACTTTGGAAACTTCAAGTTTCGTTAACTTAATTCTTGACTTTCCGCGTTCCACATTCCATATATGCTTTTCGCACCATTGATCCTTGCGGAATCAACCTTGACTATCGATCTTCATTTGATGCAGAAGTTGGACTTCAAAAAATTCAAGTTCCGTTAACTTAATTCTTGAATTTTTGCATTCTGCATTTCGTATATGCTTTATGTACCATTGATCCTTGTGAAATCAACCTTGATCGTTGATCTTGATGTGATGCAGATTTCAAGTTGCGATTTACTGTAAGTTAAGCCGATTTTAATATTTACTTGATGATTAGCCCTTCTTTGATTCGGTATTCTTTGTTAATAATTTTAACAGTCAAGCCATAACTATGCTAAGTTGATTAGGGATTCAGACAACAGAATTTTTTTTAAGGTTTCCTCGGTGTAACAAAAGAAAACAAGAATTTTCATGTCCGACATCGGCATGATACAACTCTACGCTATAACTACATCACAGATTCCGTCAACATTCTAATAAGCATAATTATGTTGAGCGAAAATGAAAAGAAAATACAAAGCCCAGTTACTTGTAGGAATACAAGGTACATTTTAAAAATATACTGAGGATATCCATTATACATAGAACCATGAATTCTAAATTCTTCAAGTATTGGTTTCAAAACTATATCCAAATCTACAACAACCAGCTTTGCAAAATTTATGCTCAGAATGAATTATCAATTACTATAGTAATAAATTGGTACAGATCTAATATACTTCAGAGAAACAAGGATATTTGTTCTACAGAAACCCATAACCCTGCTATCTGGATATGTAACCACAATTAAACATTTCACATACACATCCTATTGTAACTAGAATTAGTCATAAGAAAACAAAGTAGGAACCCGTCACCAAAGCTAGGAAAACAAAAGTGGAGAAGTTGTTCCTCCCAACCAACTCACAGAGAAGCCAAATTACTTTCTCGAGAACCCCCGATCATGTTCGCTGAACCACAAGAGAAAAATATCTTAACGCGCCATCTCTTTCATTACACAGATGTTAATCCATGTCTAATGCTAGTCTCCTATTTCTCATGGTTATTAAATAGTATTTTTCCTAGATCTTGTTCATTTATGAGCCTTCTATTCTTTAGCGCTCAACTAGGAGTCCAGTCCTAATTTTTGGGAATGATGCCTCCTGCATCTTGAGTTCTAACTCAATGCTCTCTACCACTTGTCATTTTCCTATTCTAGGCCAGCAAAAACTCTTCAACAACTATATCCACTTTTGTTCCCATTCAACATATTTTCTTAAATCAGGAATGTTTTATTACAAAATATTTTATTCTTGACTTTCATTTCAAAGAATAATAAAATAGTAATCAAGGTATCTTCCAACAAAATAAATAACTATTAATTCAGGGGGTATTACAAAATATCACTTATGCAATTCTTTTGAGCTATCAATCCCTTTACGGCCTTGATCTCATCCATCGATTTGATTTTCTTACACATTCCATAATAAAACTTCAACAACTCTTGTGAGTCGTTGATCCATTTGCAGATTCAATCTCCACCATCGATCTGACTCCCTTATGCCATTAGAGGAAATTTGGGGTCTAAAATGGGCCTTATAAGAAAACATGCCAAAATACATTTTTGTGAGTTGGAATTCAAGAACCAATAGAATTTCAATAAAATGAGTCAACCATAATGGTTGAATTGACATATTTGTCATTAAAAAAAACTACTTTTTTTGTTCGTATTTTTGACATATCTCAATGTGTTTTTACTCAAATTTCGATCGGAAGAGATCGTTGGATGCGGGATTTGATTCTGCATCGAACGAGTACCCACACTGCATACTTTTGACAGACCCTGCTACCCCCAAAACAAGAAATACCTGAAAAAATGTGATGATGATGTCATCATCACATTTTTTCAGGTATTTCTTGTTTTGGGGGTAGCAGGGTCCATCGAAAGTATGCAGTGTGGGTACTCGTTGGATGCAGAATCAAATCTCGCATCCAACAAGCTCTCCTGATCAAAATTTGAGTAAAAACACAGGGAGATATGTCGAAAATACGAACACAAAAAGTAGTTTTTTTCTTTCTTCCTCCAAAATTAATCAATATTATTTTATTATTTTCCTTAGGAGGCCCATTTTAGACCTCAAAATTCCTCTAATGATTCTATACTGAATATTTCGCAACTCTTGTGAGAATTTGAGCTTCTCATAGATTTAATCTATACCGTTGATCTCAATTCCTTAAAGATCAACACATTCTGCAATGTAGATTGCACATTGTGGGTTTTACACTATAACCTACAAAAGTATCATTTGCATTCGACCTTCCACAACGCTTGTTAGTCATTGATATTCTTGCGGATTCGATCCCGACCGTTGATCTAATTTTTTTGCGGATCATCACCTTCCACAATGAAGATTGCAGGTTTCACACTTTAACAAACAAGGTTATCGTTCCACAATCAACCTCCCACAGCTCATGTCGATCGTCGATATGATTTTATTTACACATCAACAATTAACCTTGCGGATCAATTCTTTAACAATGTGGATTCAAAGGGTTTTGGTTTGAATTGGGGTTTTATTTTACTCTAAGTTAATTAGATATGAAGATTATTTTGATGCTTAACCTTTCTTGATTCCATCATTTTGTACATGATTTAATAGTCATGAATCTAAACTATGCCAAGTTGATTATGGATTTAAACAATAAATTAAGTTTTTATCTTATGTAATTGGATTTCAAACACAATATTGAAAATTACGGATCTATACCATAAACAACATTATCATTTCGGTCGTCCTTCAAATTTCATAATACATAATTAAAGAATATTTATAGAATTTGATACAGACAGGAAACATACAGTAGGAATATTTGAAACAGTTCAAAAAGTAGAGGATTCAATTAGTTTGGTGCAAAATCAAATTTTCTAAATCATTCCAGCATAATGGCAGTAAACTAACTGAACATGCTAAGTTCTAATTTAATATCAATCAATCTAGAATTTATACATGCTCTACAAACATTTAAAATGTGGAATAAGAACCTGGAACCAACGTTGGGAAAACAAAAGTGGAGAATTTGTTCCTCCCAACCAACTCCCAGAGAATCCAAATTACTTGCTCTAGAACCCCTAAGCTTGTTTGCTAAACCACAAGAGAAAAATCCTTAATGCGTCATTTCTTACATTTTACATATTTTAATCCCCATCCAATTCTAGCCTCTTGTTGCTCATGGACATAATAATAAATAGTATTTTTCCTAGGACTTGATCATTTATGACCCTCCTTCTCTTTAGCACTTGTTAGGAGTGCAGACCTATTTTTTGGGGATGATGCCTCCTCCATTTTGATTTCTCACTCAGTGGATCCTGCCACTTGTCTTTTCCTCTTGTGGGTTAGCAAACTCTCTTCAACAACTATATCCACTTTTGTTCCCCTTCGGTATATTTTATTAAATAATTTTTTTTATTACAATTTGTTTTATTCTTGACTTTTATGTAAAAAATAAAAAAATAATAATCAATGTATTTTTCTAGTAGAGTTAATAATAATTATTAATTCAGGGAGTATTACATACACCTCCCATTAAAAGATAACATTGTCCACGATGTTCTAACTTTTATTTTTATTCTTCCATTTCAGCCTCTTGGAATAAATCTGGATATGCCTCCTACATATTACTTTCCAGCTCCCAACTAGCTTCTTCCAGACTATGGTACTTGCATTGGACGTTGACTTGTCCGATGGTATAGTTCTAGAGTAAAAGTTATCTCTTGTTGAGAATGTGCTCCGACCCTACTTGGAACTCTCCCTTGGGTTCCACCTAGATTACATTCCAATCAATCACATGAGAAACATCATGAACATATCTTTTAAATATGGAAATGTGAAACACATTATGCACTTCAATATTGGGTGGTAGGGCTAACTGGTATGCAACCAACCCTACTTTAGCTAGAATTTCAAATGGCCCACAATACCTAGGCGTCAATTTATTATACTAGCCCAGTATCAATGAAATATTCTTGGGATTTACCTTTATATACACATGATCACCCACCTGGAACTCTCTAGGCGTTATTTTTAAACCAACACGACTTTTCTGCTTGTCTTGGGAAGCCTTCAAATTTTGTTGTACATGTTTCATTGTTAGTTCCATATATTTCAATAAGTCAGGTCCTAACATTAATCTATGAATTGGCCTTCTCCATTAAATTAGATTATTACACTTGCCCCCATATAATATTTCAAATAGACTCATTCATCCAGAAACTTGAAAATTATTATTATAAGAAAATTCTACTAAGTGTAGGTAATCTTCCCATTTACCTGGTTTGTCCATGACATATATCCTTAGCATGTCCTCTAAGACTTGATATAATATTTCAGTCTTCCCACCCATTTGTGGATGATATGCAGTAGGGAGATTTAACTATGTGCCCAAACCTTTAAACAAGGCATTCCTGAATTTACTTGTAAACTTTACGTCTCTATCTAAGACAATCACTTTCGGCACACCATGTATCCTGAATATTTATTTCATGAAAATATGTTCAATGTTAATAACTTTATATGTATATTTAACAAGAATAAAATGAGCATGCTTACTTAATTTTTCAACTACAACCATGATGAAATCATGTTGTTTGATATTCTTTCATAGGCGGGTAATGAAATCCATACTAATGGTTTCCCATTTCCATTCTAGAATGGGTATTGGTTGCAGCAATCCTATTGGATGTTGATGCTCTTCCTTAACTTGCTGCCATTCTAGGAAGTGAGCTAATTATTCTGCCACTTCTTTCTTCATGTTTGGCCAAAAGAAGTCCTTCCAATAGTAGCCATTTTTTGGTATCCAGGATGCCATGAATATCGTCCTTTATGAAGCTCATTCATAACTGTAAGCTTAATTTCTGTTATGTTTGGTATGTACAACCTATTTCTACGCAACAAAAGTCCTTGTTGGTTTAGGCTAAAATAATTTTTTACTTGATTTTGTTCATTTTTAGCAGTCTTTTCTTTCAAAATATGATGTTCCCTATCAGAATTTTTAGCACTTAAAATCCAATTTTCTAAATCAGATTCATAACTGCTACTTTCAAATAGTAAATTTCCATGACGACTTAGAGCATCGGCCACTTTATTTTATTTTACTTTTATATGTTTGATTTTAAAATCATATTCCCTTAAAAAGGACATCCATCTAGCTTGTCTTGCATTCAAGTTTTGTTGTTCAAATACATATTTAAGACTTATGCTATCTGACATAAGTAAACATTCCCTTCCAATTAGATAATGTCGCCACATTTTTAAGGCATGAATTGAAGAAACAAGCTCTAAATCATGTGTTGCATAGTTTTTCTCATGTTCTTTTAATTTCCTGGATTCATAAGCCACAACATAATTTTCTTGTAACAAAACTTGGCCTAACCCTTCTTTGCAAGCATCGGTACATACGACAAAATATTTGAATGGATCATCAATATTTAATATCAGGGTGGTAGTTAATAGGTGCTTTAGTTTGTTAAATATTTCCATGCATTTTTCAGTCCATCCAAACTTCTTACCATTCTTTAGTAAATAAGTTATGGGTTAGGAAATCTTAAAGAAGCCTTTTGTGAACTTTCAGTAGTATCCGGTAATTCCCATAAATGATGTGATTTCAGATACATTTTTAGGAACCATTCATTTCATGATGGCATTTAATATTTATGGATTGAATGAGATTTCATCCTTGGACACTACGTGTCCGAGGTACTAAATATTACTTTAGAGAAATCATATTTCTTCAATTTTGCATAGAGTTGTTCTCTTAGTACTTGCAAAACTATTCCTAAATGTTCTTTATGTTATTTTCCATTCTTAGAGTAGATTAGTATGTCATCAATGAAGAAAACCACAAAATTATCTAGGTAGTTGCTTAATATGTTGTTCATTAAACACATGAATGCAGCAGGTGTGTTTGTCAACCCAAAAGGCATTACGACTATGCGATAGCGAGTCCTAAATGATGTTTTAAAGGTGTCCTCATTTTTTATTCATACTTGATGGTAACCCGACCTTAATTCTATATTTGAAAATATAGTTGCTCTGTAGAATTGATCAAATAGATAATCTCTCTAAGGGAGTGGGTAACGGTTTTTAATGGTCATTTTATTTAACTGTTGGTAATCTATACATAATCTTAAATTTTTGTCCTTCTTTTTCACAAACAAGACCGGTGCTCCCCAGGGAGAGACACTTGGTTGAATGTACTTTTTATCAATTAGTTCTTGTAGTTGTGATTTCAGCTCTGTAAGTTCTATTATATTCATTCGATATGGATCTTTCTATGCTGGTACCTCTTCAGGTGTCAAATCAACTATGAAGTCAATGTCTCTTTTCGAAGGAAGTCCGGAGACTTCTTCCAGGAAGATGTCTCCAAACTCTTTCAAGGCTAGTATGTCTTATAGTTTAAGTTTGTTATCACTATCATTACCATTCGTTATATAGACAACCAATAATTTACAACCTTTTCTTACTGATCTCTTCATTTGTAATGCATATATTCTTCTGATGGTCATCTTCCTAGGGATCCCTCTTACTTTTATATTGTTTCCATTATCATCAGTACAAGCAAAAGTTTTATCAAAAAAATTTAACACCACTTTATGTTCCTCTAGCCAATCCATTTCTATTAATAAATCATAGGATCCTAAAGACAGAATATTTACATTGACATGTGTACGAAAATCATTCATCATCAGTTTACAATTTCTAACAAGATTAGTAAATTTTCTTTCCATACCTATGGCTAACTATACTAGCCATGATTTGTCAAATTTTTCAGGTAACAAATTGCATAAATCAACTATTATAGGTGATATGTAGCTCAAGATTTCACCTAGATCAATCAAAATAGAGATAGGTTGATTGTTTATCATACCTTCAATGTCAACCATAAAATTATGGTGGCATGCTTTCCAATTTTCCAATGCAACAAAGATCCTGAGCATGCTCCTAGCCATCTCCCCAACTATGAATGCTTCCTAGATAGAATGAACATTAAAATTATTTTTCCTTATTGGATAGTCTTTAAAGTAGTGTGGCCCTCCACACTCCCAACATTTTAATATTTATTTTTGTGATGGGTTTTTATTAAGAACAATTGCATGTTCATTTATTGCAAAGTCTTTGGGTTTAAATATTTTGTAATTATTACCCCGATACCCTCTATAGTTATTTCTTGTGTGTTTATGGAACTTATTTTGCTTCTTTTTGGGATCAAAATTATTTGGCCTTTGACTTTTCCAAGATTTCCCTTTTATTCTTGTTTTGGTCATAACCGAAGTTTTCCTTCCTCATCGCTTCCTCTAACATCTTCGGATTGTCATACCCAATCTATTCTTTGAACATGATGAGAAAACAAATGGGGAACCACTGTATTTTAGGTTTCTCGTCAATTATGTAGGGAACATAACGAAGTAGGCTTAAGAACTTACTGTAGAGTTATTTCATCGTCATGGCTCCTAAACTTAGTTCATAAAATTCTTTTGCTTTTTCTTCATAATATTGTTCTGATGAGTATTTTATTTTAAAAATTTTCTTAAATTTTTTCCAAGTTACATATCTCTCTTTTATCCCTTTAAATTTCTTTATTTCTTTCCACCATATATATTCCTTCCTAGTTAGATTATAGATGGCCATTTTATCCTTTAACTCATATGAGTAGTTATATATTTCAAAATACTTTTTTCATTCCAGAAAACTGGGCCTTTGCCTCTTCTCCCTTCTCAGTTTTCCCATTAAACATGGGTGTTTTAATTTTCTTAAACTCCCCAGATATTTCCTCATAGGTTTTGTAATTCTTTTTCATTTTATTCTTGTCATTGCTATCACTTGAATCTTGTGGTTTCCTATGGTGTTTAACTGACTCTTCACTTGAAGTGCCAAATTTATGGTTGCAAAATTCCATCTTTCTTCCCTTATGTTTGTAAGGTGCATTTTTAGGCATTTCATGTTCAGATTCTTTAATTTTTCCTATATCATCATTATGGATCTTGGCTAACAAAATAGCATTTAGTTCTTCCCGAACCTTTAGTATTCACTCATTATCTTCTTTAACTTTTATCAATTCTGACCTTAACTCTTGGACAGTTTGTTTAAGTTCATATTTATGATCCCGGCTGTCATTTAAGTCTACCCAAAATTCCCCATCTCTTAACTTACCCCTTCTGTTATTTAAAGGGGTTTATGGGCGACGTCCCTCTTCTACAGACATCTCTGCATCTGCCATGTTTCCTACAAAAACATAGTTATTATTCTCTTTTACGTTTGTAAAATAATTTAACCAGAATAAAATTGAAGTTAGTTTTCTATTGTATCATGTTTAGTGTTGAGCCAATTCAGGCCTAGTGTTGTAACCATGCTCTGATACCATATGTAATATACCTCAAGTTTCATAAAAAAAATGATAATCTTATAACATATATCTACAGACATAATAATAAAATACCTAACTGTTATAGAGCATTATTGAACATTAGAGAATTTATTGCATAACATTTGCGTTATAATTGATCATCATTTCCTTAAAACTTTAAATCCATTTCCCAAGATTAGTTTTCTAAACTCTTCATTGTTTAAACCTATTTTTAAGTTTACTGTTACTTATGCATTTACCCTTCCGCATTCTGCAAGTTACCTTCCACAACTCTGCATGTGCAATGTGGATTGCAGATTTCGGCATTGCTTAAATTCGCTATAGCATTACCCTTTTGCAATATCTCTTGTGCAATGTGGGTTGCAGATTGCGTAAAACACATAATATATTACAAAATTTAACCTTTCTCAATTCCACTTTTGCAATACAGATTGCTGATTGCGGAAAGCCCATAATCCCTTGCAATTTTATCCTTCCGCAATGTGGATTGCAGATTGTGGAAAGCACAAAATTATTTATAATTTTACTCTTCTGCAATGCGGATTGTGGATTGTGGAAAGCACATAATTCATTATAATTTTACAATTATGCAATTCCACTTCTATAATGTGAATTGCGGCATACATAAAGGACATAATTATTTATAATTTTACCCTTCCGAGATTCTTCTTCCACAATGAGGATTGTAGATTGCAAAAAACATATTTAAACATAAAGAATATTACTTCTGTAATTCTTGTGAGCCGTCGATCCTTTATAGCCTTCATCTCATCCATCAATTTTATTTCCTTGCACATTCCATAATAAAAATTCCACAACTCTTGTGAGTCATCGATCCATTTACAGATTGAATTTCACCGTCCATCCAACTCCCTTGTGCATTTTGTATTGAAGCTTCTACAACTCTTGTGAATCTTTGACCTTATTGCAGATTTAATCTCTACCATTGATATCACTTCCTTGTGGATCAACACCTTCCATAATAAATATTACGAATTGCGGGTTTTACACTTTAACCTGGAAAAGTATCATTTTCCATTCAAACTTCCGCAACTCTTCTCGGTCATTGATCTTCTTGTGGCTTCAATCCCGACCATTGATCTAATTTATTTGCAGATCAACACATTCTGCATTGCGGATTGTGGGTTTCACACTTTAACATAAGAGTATCATTCTGGAATCAACCTCCTGCAACTCCAATAGGTCATCGATCTCCTTGTGGCTTAGATCTCAACTATACATTTGATTTTCTTTGCAAATCAGCAATTAACCTTGCAGATCAATTCTTTAACAATGCAGATTCAAAGGGTTTTGGTTTGAATTGGGGTTCTATTTTTATGTAAGTTAATTATATCTAAAGATTATCTTGATTCTTAAAATTTCTTGATTCCATCGTTTTGTACATGATTTAACAGTCATGAATCTAAAATGTCTAAAGTTGATTATGGATCTAAACAATTAATTAAGGTTTTCTCTTAGTAATTGGAATTCAAATTCAATATTGAAAATTATGGATCTATACCATAAACCAACATTACCATTTCAGTCACTATTCAAATTTCATAATGCAGAATTAAGGAAGATTTACAGAATTTGATACAGACATGAGATATACACAGTACAAATATCCGAAACAGTTCCAAAAACAGAGGATTCAATTCATTTGGTGCAAAATCATAATTTCTAAATCATTCCAGCATAATGGTACTAAACCAATTGAATAGGATAATTTCTACTTTAATATCCTTCAATCTAGAATTTATACATGCTCTACAAACATTTAACATGAAATAAGAACCTGGGACCAACACTGGGAAAACAAAAGTGGAGAAGTTGCTCCTCCCAACCAACTCCTAGAGCAACCAAATTACTTGCTCCAGAACCCCTGAGCTTGTTCGCTGAACCACAAGAGAAAAATCCTTAATGTGCCATTTCTTGCATTTTACAGATGTTAATCCTCATCCAATGCTAGCCTTGTACTACTCCTGGACATAATAATAAATAGTATTTTTCCTAGAACTATATCATTTATGATACTCGTGCTCTTTAGCACTCGTTAGGAGTGCATACCTGTTTTTTGGGGATGATGCCTCTTGCATATTGAGTTATCACTCAATGGCTCCTGTCACTTGTCTTTTCCTCTTGTGGATCAACAAACACTCTTCAACAACTATATCCACTTTTGTTCCCCTTCAGCATATTTTATTAAATAAAAATGTTTTATTACAAATTGTTTTATTCTTGAATTTTCTGGAAAAAATAATAAAATAATAATCAAAGTATTTTTCTTGTAGAATTAATAATAATTAATAATTTAGTGGGTATTACACAAGCGCATGGAACAAACCCATGCATAATGCAAGGAACATGATAAGGATATTGAAATTTAGGGTGTGTTTCTACTCGATAAAATGGTTGTCAAGTTGCAAAGACAAAATGATGCAAAGCTTAATAGAAATGATGTAGGAGATGAGGGATTATATAACGAGCTAAAAGCATGAAAGATGACATCAGGATCATGAGAGAAATCAAGATAGATGCAAGTGTAGTTACAACTTAAACACAAAAATACATATTTCCATGTGGATTTTTGTTGAGCCTAGGTCAGCTAGTGCTCACTAGTATTTTAGGTTTTATGGAGTCTGAAAAAAATAAAGGATACTCTAGGGTTGTTATTTTTTGTAAATTTAGTCCCCTATGTCCAAAAAATATAAAAAAAATATGAGGGAGAACTCTTCTATCCAAGGTTAACTAGGGTATTCATTTTTTGTACTTCATTCAGCCCAAAAAATTGTTCAACTTATACTGGAAGGACATTCTTTCATATCCTTTAATAAGAGTGAAAGAAAACAACTTCGTTTGGAAATATTTTCATGTTTAGAGAGACATAAAATATATTAAAGGAGAGTCCATTCAAACAAGATCCTTATAAGGGTGGCAAGAAATATATGAGAAAGAGAGGGATGCGAGTTCTTCTCAACCTTATGGTAAAACAAAAAATCTCTTGATCCTATGAGAAAAACATGGCATTGACACCAAAATGGAAAACAAGTGTTTACCACGGTGTCCCATGTTAGGGAGGATCTTTTGTCATACTAGTATAAAATGAAGATAAGGATGGATAACACACCAACAGTCAATGGCTTTGACCATGTGGAAAATTTAGATATAAAAAGAATCATTTTCATTATAACAAAGTGGAGGTCTAAACCTATATTAAAATTTCCAAAAATACTTGATCAAATCGAACAATATGCAGAAAATGTTCCCTAAGGAATCATGAATGTGGATAAAATTCCTATTGCAAGAAACAACAATACCATGATCATATCTAAAAAATCTTAAAGGAAATATATGGTAGAGGTCACTTTGATAGAAGTACTTTCAACTTTAGTATCTTCAACAATATTCACCACCAAGGAATAGTTCATCAGTGAATACTATTGTGCATGAAGGCATGAGGACTTACAATCAATAATACCAAACTCTCAAGGAAGGTCAAAGCTAAAAGGAGTAATGGATTCTACAGGCATGAACTCATCATATAAGGAGTCAAAAAATATGCTAGTAGAGTCAAACTCATACGGAACATTGACTTGCATCTCAAAGGAAAATTCCAAAGACTAAAAAAGGCTAATGGCTAATGATCTATAAATATGGAGATTAGACTCAAAAGTGGAAAAGTTAGATTGGATTTAATTCCAACTAGGTCAAATTGAGGGAGATAACCTTTGGAAAGGATGTAAAAATCTATAGGAATGTAAAACTCTATCATATCCTCTAGGAAATCTTCAGTTCAACGAAGTATATAATCCTAGAGAGAACAAATTTCAAAACATTTGCTTGGACCAATAGGGTGGAGAGTAGGATCCAATACCCACATTGAATGGATCATCTAGTTAAATACGGAGACCAAATACCATGAACATGTATGTAGAGGCTAATTCTCAATAGAAATTGGACACAAGGTATATGATTCCACGTAATTCACCCATGTTGGGGTAATGTCTACTAAAACACATCTTGGGATTCCTCATGTCCACATAAAAACAATTTTAATCAATCTAACTGAGTTGAATAGACAATAAGCAGATAAAATGATAAGCTTGTTCACATTTATAGTTTTAATTACCTAATGTCAAAATATAGTGTATTACGATCTTGTTCATATATATTCAGTAGTTAATCATAGCCATAATCTCAATGGAATAGAGAATTACTTCTATGAGGAGAAAATGATAGGGTGTATTGCATTTAAAGTTGAGATTTCATGTTATATAGTGCTTTATTATTTTCTTTATCCTTCTCCCCAATTATCTGCAAATGTTGTAGCTCCAAATTTGAAATCTATAAGATAATAAGACTATGAGAACCTCAAATAGAATATTGTTTAACCTTAAATATATAGATCTAGTTATTTACAACCATTTTCAAGTCCATGAAAAACTTTTAAACCTCCATTATTCCTTTTTCTCAATGTTATAGTTCTTGTTAAGCTTGTCATAAATATTAATTCTAATATATTTGTATACTTTCACTTCCTCATTGTTACTGCAATACAACAAATTAGAATAAGTTGTCTTTTGGGATTTGACTGGCATAACCTTTGTCTTTTTAGTGTTAACAGTCATACCCATACTACATAAAAAAATCACTTGAGAAATTTTAGTTGTTTGTCGAGATCATACGAATTCATTTCCATAAGATCAATATCATCAATGTAGAGAACAACGATGATTAATATAGCAACTAAAGTCATGTTATCACAACTTATCTTTAAAAAAAATAGCTATATTGTCAAATTATATACCAAAAAGGCTAGGGAATAAGGAACAACTTCTTATGCCTCCTATATTACAACTAATTTCATATAATTTATCCTCGAATTCCTAAACATTGAAATAACCTTCTCATACAAGCGTAGTGCGATAACTATCAACTTTAAAGGGACTTTTAGCTCTTCTAGTCTTTCCTAAATGTTAATTCTAGGCATGATGTCAGCTGATTTTCTAAAGTCAACAAAGAAACACAAAATATTGGTTTTATTATTGTGACACTCCTTAGAGATGGTCCTGAGCATAACAAGGTGGTTCGAAATTAATGATAGCTCATCAATACTTCCTATACTTAACTATTTTTCTGTGAATTTCTATCCACATGTTCATTTTTAGATTAATTCCATATAACTTGGCTAAAATAGGGTCAATCATAATGGTACTATAAATAGAAAATTTTTTTGACATCTACCTTTTCTTTTGTAAATTATCTCTTACATTATATTTTCACAAAATTTACATAGTCATGTAGAGAAATTGGGCGATGATACTCTCTAATAAAGAAGGTGCTTAGTCTACAACTCAAAAAAGAGACTCATAACACTATTCAAAGAAACTTTCCTGGCTTCCTTTGTTGGGATATATACAAAAATACTGGTCTAATTCAAAAAATATTTCAGCTAATGATAATTAACAAAAATACTATTAATGTGAACTACTAACAGAGCCCATAAAGAAAGAAACACGTCGAACTAGTCAAGATACTAAGGTGTTGAAGCTAGTGAGGTTGTCTAGAGGTGCCATGATCCATTCTTTTCCTCTGCAAGGGGGGATATTTAGTTGTTAGGAATGTAACATAGAGTTCTTTCCAGACACGTGCAAAAGCACCTATCTTAGATCAATGAGATCTAAGGGTAGAGTTCATGGTGCAAGGAAGAAACTCAACCTTGACTTGCAACCAAACAATAACTAACATTTTTAGATCTTCTAATTTTTTAATAAAAAAATGAAACATGCCTTTTAAGAAGTGGGGCACTGCAACCGTTTGAGGATGTGGTCCAACAAAATCCATGATCTGGTTCTCCTATTTTCTCCACCAATGGTTTTCAAAGGGAGTATGGATCAATGGGTGTATGGAATAAACTCAACATACAACGTGGAATGGTGTGGCAAAAGGTGTGCCTAAAAATGGTTTTGAAAGTATGGTACAAGTTCAAAATATCAAAAGTGTTTTTTGGGAGACCTTCCCAATGCATTTATAGGGTGATCAAAGATTTTCTTTCCCATGGTATTGGTCCATGGTTTTTCATAGTGCATGGTTTTTGACCCATTCTCATTTTAGGGTTTTTTGGTACTTTTTTTAGAGAATGGGGTTATGTTGCAATAAATTCCCATCTTCACTGTATTTATGAGGGAAGGAATAATGATTTTTTGGACCAATTTTAGGTGGAATTTAATTGTGAAGGTCAAAATGGAGGGAATAATGGTGGGATCATGATGCATAATTATGGTGTGGACCATATAGAGATACATGGAAATTTTTTTAGTTAATAGATTTCCCCTTGATGTTTGAGAGAAGGAGCTCATCATATGGTTGAGAAACATCATAGGATCAAGGTATAGATAGTGACAACAGTGGAGAAACTGGAGAGCACCGTGGAGAGTTGGATTATCCTCATTTCTATTGTAGTGGATTTTTATTTGTATTACTTATCGAAATGGATGAGGTACATATAATATCAGACATGCATATTGATGAGGTGGGCATACCCATGCTCATATCAATGTCTCCACATAAAAATGGAGATTAAGGCTCAAACAAGGGGAGACGATCAATACATATAACTGGAAGTACATAAAGGTGGCCTCAATAGGAGGCTAAATACAAATAATGATATGAATAATCGGTACATAGAAATAATGACATTCACTTGGAATTCAATATCACAATAAATGATTCTCTATTGAAGCTTAGGGTGTACACAACTGTATGGAATCAACAACTAAGAATCAAAATCTATGAGGTGCAATAAATGACATCTAATGTTGTAGATATAAATAAGCATGATACTGAGGGGATTATGAACAATGTCACCAACACATCCCAGATATCACAAAGGACATGAAACTGTATGGGTTCCAAAGAGACTGACCAATGTGTTACATTCGGGTGAAAACCAAGATCTTCGGCCAAATAATGTAGGAACCAATACCTTGTATGAATCTCAATGGTGGGATGATGTAGCTAAAGTCGAGCATGTGAGACAAAAACAACCCAAAAGGAACTAAGGAATCCTTTCAAGTGGTCTAAAGAACCCATCAATGAGGTGAATGAAACCAAGATACAGGGATCTCTAGGTCTATCCTGTGGAATAGATGTGTTGACGTCGACATAGGGAGATATGCAACAACCAAGGAAATGAGATTTATGTTGGAAATAATTTTCATTAATGTCAAAAGAGTTTGTTAATGACAATGGTATAAGTGATAAGGATGGAAAGGCACATGAGAGGATCCACTGAGGGGATCAAGTCAAGTGAAATACGATTGATATTGATTGTTCAAACCTCCAATCAATCAACGCAGAGTCATGGAGTTGCAATAAACCTATTTAGTAGAGGTTGGACATCAAGAAAATAGATCGATGACAGGAAACGAATATGCAAAGTAAATGTGCATGGAAGATAACATTCTAGAGCGTCAAAGTGAAGTTCCGTGTTTGATAACTGATAAAATGATGAGGAGGATTCCACAAAGAGATTGATGGATCACAAGAGTTGCAAAAATATAATTGTGAAAGAAATTCTTGAGAAAAGTCGAAATCCTTACCCTTGATCTGCAATGTGCAATTATGAAAGGAAGAAGTTTTTGATTACGGAAAGGTCGTTGCATAAAGATAATTATGGAAGAAATTTTCTAGAAGAATCAAAAGTGCACATCCACAATTTTTAACTCACAAGTGTGGAAGGAATGAATTCCCACAAATTGTGGAAAGGTCATTGCAGAAAGACAATTGTGAAAAGCTAATTACGGAAGGTAATTGTAGAAAGATGATTGCGGAAAGGTAAATGTAGAAAATTCAATGCGAAAAAGATCTGTTGCGGAAAGGATGTTGTAGAAAGGAAACTATGGAAGGTCACGACTGATAAATTAAATAGAGTTAAAAAAAAACAAACAAAGAAGTAATTTTGAATTAGTTTATTTGTCTGTGAAGAGTCACGATGAAGATAGGTCACTACTGAATGAAGATATATGTTTGCTGGTATATAAAAAATGGTTTAAACCTTTAAATAAGTGTCTATGTACAATAAATTGAAAGATCGACTGATGTAGAACATTTAGAGACCAAATTATCATATAAGGCCGGTATGGTGGTGCAAGGGTAGAGTATTTTCCTGCAGTGGGGCCGCAGCCTCTTTTCAATAGTTGTTGGTAAATAGGGTGTAAAAGCATCCTTTCAGTAGTAGCTGATAAAATAGGGGTTTGTAGCTTCCTTCCAGTAGTTTCTGGTAAATAAGGTCTAGTACCATCCTTCTCTATAGTAGGAGGAAAAACTATTTGTAAAATATAATTTTGCAGTAATAGGAAGTATTGGTGGTTTACCCAATTGCGATTCCATGATAAATTTGTGTCCAATGTGTTCTTGTTGATCATGTGTGTTAAGGAATAAATTAAAAGTGGTAATTTGAATTGTTAAAAGTTATCAATACTGATTCACGCACCCTATCAGTATTGTCGAATATTCCAACAATTCGTATCAAAGCAGGATCCTTCACTACTACTTAATCACTGGAAGGAATATCCTATTAAAATTCTATATGGATCAACAATGGTTAGCCACCAACAAAACTCCTTTATTTACTAGAGATAATTATGCATACTGGAGTATAAGAATGAAGTTCCATCTAATGGCTCTTGGATACAAAGTTTGGAGGACAGTTGAAATAGAATATAATGTACCAGATAATGTACATATATACAAAGGAAAACTAAGCCAATATGAGGCCAATGCAAAAGCTGTAAATGCAATTTTGAGTGGGTTAACACATTTAGTACTTGTAAAAGTCATGCAATGAAAAACATCCAAACATGCTTAGTAAAAAATAAAATGTGTCTATGAAGGAGCACCAAATTCAAGGAATCCAAACTCCATACCTACAAAGGACAGTTTGAAAACCTAAAAATGAAATACGAAGAAAATATTGCAGAATATATTCTAAGAGTAGATGAAATTTGTAATGCCATTAGATGCATTGGAGGAGAAATAAAAGATAAAGACATAGTCGACAAGGTACTAAGAAACCTACGAATGAAGTATGATTCAAAGGTGTCCGCTTTAGAAGAATGAGATGATCTTAAACTTGTAACAATAGATGAAATACATGGGATATTCATTGCCTATGAGATGAGAACAAAACAAAATGGATCATCAAAGAAGGAAGAAACATTTAAAGTCATATTCAAGATCCAATATAAGAACCTGGATGATGAGGAATCTCTCTTCATCAAGAAACTTGAGAGAAGCACTAGAAAGTACAAAGGGAATCTACCCTTGAAATGTTTTAACTATGGAAGGATTGGACATTTTTTCAGAAATTGTCCTTACCAAAAACAAGAGGATAGTGATGATGAAGAACCTTGCTATCATAAGAAATATCAAAAGAATAAGACCATATACAAGAATAAGTTTCAGAAAAATAAGAAAAAACTCTATTCCAAAGAAGACAATGAAGATGATGAAATAAGTGAAGATGATGATGTCATATTCATGGGTTTGGAAATCAAAATCCATGAAGAAGAAATAGAATATGTGGTAGACATTGAAAAAGAACTTATAAATACTCATGAAGAATTATAAAAGTATAAAAGAATGTACAAAAATAAAAATAAAAACTCACATGATATAATTTGAAGAAAAAAACAATGATGCATAAGGAATGATTGCTGACTTAAAAAGTTAGGTTCTAGAAGTGGAAAGGGTTGAAAAAAATCTAGAACAATAGATCAAAAAGAGAATACAGGAATCTAAAATGCTTGAGGAAGACATTATGTACCTTAGAAAGAAACTGGATGAAGAATCTATCAAATCAAAGTTTGAAAACAACTCAATGACTTTAGATGAAATCCTAAGTTTCCAAATACCAACAAGCAATAAATATGGATTAGGATTTGACAAAGAAATGAAACTAGGATATTCTTCTATCACAAATAAGATGGAAATAAAAGAAGCTATGTTGGTGTACTCATGAGACAAATTAAAAGGGAAGAAAGGAAGAAATTTGCTTCTCCCTTAGAAATAAAATATCTGATGTCTAAAAGACTAGTGATAAGTAAACATCAACAACTCTTTTTAGGAAATTGTTACACCGGTAACAATTTTGGACATATTTCTATAAAGTGTAAACTAATGGTTCCTATTGAGAAAGGAATTTCACCACAAACTTCTTTCTATAAGAAAAGTGGTACAAGAAGAAATCTAGAAGGAATAATCTATAATTATTTTGCCCGTCTCTATATTTATAGTATAGAATGTTACAAATGTGGAAATTTAGGACACATTACTAGAAATTGAAAACTAGTGATTCCTATGGATAACACCTCAAAATATCAAGAAAAAGAGGAGAGGAAGGATTGGAAGAAGAAGGATAACATGGAATGTTCATTAGCTCTATGTGCTACCAAAAAAAAAATTCTATGGCATGTCAACAATGGACGCTCAAAATACATGACAGGAGAACCAAATAAACCTATAAGTCTAAAAAGAAATAAAAAAGGAAAAGTTACTTTTGGAGATAATTTTTCCTCTAAAATAATTGGGAAAGTTACAATGGTTATTAGAGACAAAATGAAAGATGAATTTTTTTTGTTGGGAAATAATTTAAAACCAAATCTTTTAAGTGTGAGACAAACCTATGATCAAGGACACATATGTATATTCAACTCCAAGTAATGTGAAATAAAAAGAAAAGATTTAGGAAAACTTGTCAGGACTATTGTAAGAAATCCAAGAAATGTGTATATTCTAGAAAATGAAGAACAATGTTATATGAGCCAAATTGATGAAATTTTTCTATGGCATAGAAGGATGGGGCACCTGAACTTTGAATCTTGTAAAAATTAGTTAGAAGGGAGTTGTAAGAAATATTCCAAAGATTATAAAACCACTAAATCATGTTTGTAGACACTGTCTTCATGGGAAACAAACAAGAACAAGATTCAAAATCAAATAGCATACAACCTCTCAGCCATTAGAAATAATTCACATTGATCTTTGTGGACCAACAAGGACTAAAATATTTCAAGGTGAATATTAATTTATGTTATTAATCGATGATTATACAAGGATGACTTGGGTGACATTTCTTAAACAAAAATCAGAAGATTTTATGAAATTCAAAATTTTCAATGCACTTCTTGAGAATCAAGCAAATCGCAAGATTAAATTTCCAATATCAGATAATGGTGGAGAGTTCACATCAAATGAATTTAAGGAGTTTTGTGAAATTCATGGAATCAAGAGGCATTTTTTAACAACAAAAACTCCTCAGCAAAATGGAGTAGTGGAGAGAAAGAATAGGACAGTCCAGGAAGTAGCTATAACTATGATTAATGAATCAAACTATCCTGATGGATATTGGAGAGAAGAAAAATATACAATTGTCTACATACAAAATAGAGGACAACTCAGAATGAATAACAAGAAGACTCCTTATGAGCTATGGTTTGGAATACCAACTTCAGTTAAATATTTTAAATTTTTTGGATGTAAATGCTACATAAAAAGAGAGTATGATAACCTAGGGAAGTTTGACTCTAGAACATATTAAGGAATATTTCTTGGATATTCTTACATAAAAAGGGAATACGGATGTTATAATCTAAAAATGTATAAGATCATAGAAAGTGAAAGTGTAACTATTGATGATACTATGTCAAGAAGAATCCAAATCCAAGAAAGTGAGGATGTTGAAGAAATAAATGACAAACAAAAAGAAGAAAGTTCACAAGAGGAGGATTCTCTTGAAGAAAAAGAAGAAAGAGTAGAAAAAGAAGACTCACATGAAAGTGGAGGTGAAGACTCTCCAAGATATGATACAAAAACTCCATCTAGGAGAATACAAAAATATCATCGTGAGACACAAATCATAGGTGACAAAGATTATATAGGTAGTACAAGAATAAAACTACTATTTAATGAACTAGCCTTACTATCAATGGTGGAACCTAAGAAATTTGCAGAATCTAGCAAAAAACATGATTGGGTCAAATCCATGAATGAAGAGTTGGATCAAATTGAGAAAAACCAAACTTGGGAACTAGTCCCAAGTCCTACAAACAACAATATTGCAGGAACCAAGTGGGTCTTCAAAAACAAGTTAAATGAAAATGGAAAAGTTATAATAAACAAAGAAAGGTTAGTATGTAAAGGATATGATCAAGTGGAAGGTATTGATTTTGAAGAAACCTTTGCACCTGTAGCAAGACTTGAAGAAATCAAAATGTTCTTGGCATTTTCATGTTACAAAAACTTCAAAGTATATTAGATGGATGTAAAATCTGATTTTCGTAATGGATAACTTGAAGAAGAAGTCTATGCTGAGAAATCTGAAGGGTTTCTCTTATCAAAAAATTGAAATCATGTTTGCAAACTTAAGAAGGCACTCCATGGTATTAAACAAGCTCCAAGAGCATGGTTCTCGAGACTTGAAAATTATTTAAAGCAACAAGGATATATAAGGGGGACCATTGATAGTAATCTATACATAATATTTGAAAGCAAAAATAGGATCATTATTGTAGTCTACATAGATGATATCATATTTGGAAGTGATATACAAATTATGAGTATAAAGTTTTCTTCATAAATGAAGAAATAATTTGAGATGTCAATGTTAGGAGAACTAACATTCTTTCCAGGCTAACAAGTATCTCAATTGGAAAGAGGAACCTTCATCTCTCAAACAAAGTAAATCAATGAAATGTTGAAAATATTCAAAATGGAAGAATCCAAACCTGTTAGTACTCCTATGGTCACAGGTTGTAAATTAAGAAATGATGATGAATCTTTAGAAGAATATCATACTATGTATAGGTCAATGATTGGTATTCTATTATATGTAACTAACTCAAGACCAGATGTAATGCAAGATGTATGTGTGGTTTCTAGATTCCAATCAGCCCAAAAATAAACACATGTGTCTGCAGTAAAAAGAATTTTTAGATATCTAAAAGGCACTGTGGATTATGGATTATGGTATCCAAAAACCGATAACTTCACTCTAAAAGACTTTATTGATGTAGATCAGGCAATAAGTACTGATGAAATCAAAAGCACCAGTGGAGCAACATTCTACCTAGGAGATTGTTTGGTGTCATGGCTAAGTAAAAATCAGTCCTCTATTTCATTGTCTACAATAGAAGTCGAGTATATTGTCGTTGCATCATGTTTTACCCAAGTCATTTGGATCAAGCAGACATTGGAAAACTTACTTGTAAAATATGGCAACCCCATTATTATACACTATGACAATACAAGTTCTATAAACATGTCCAAAAATCTTGTTATGCACTCTAAAACAAAACATATCCAGATCAATTATCATTTTTTAAGAGAGAAAGTATCACAAAAAAAGGTCAAACTGTAGTATATTGATATGAAGGAACAATTGCTGATATATTCACTAAGCCAATTCCCAAAGAATAATTTAAGCATCTTAGGCATAAGTTGGGAGTAATCTCCTTACAATAAAGAGAGGAAGAGGAAGAAAAAGCAGCATGTCAGGGGGAGATATGTTGAAAGGGGCAGGATGTCAGAAGAGAACCTTTGCCATTGTTGTCAAAGGGTGAGAATGTTTTAATGATTTAATGTTTCCATCAACGATAAAAGGGGAGAATGTTGGAAATAATTTCCATTGATGTAAAAAGAGTCCAGTAATGACAAAGGTATAAGCGATGGAATATGTGATAAGGATGGAAATACACATGAGAGGATCTAGCGAGGGGATCAAGTCATGAGAAATTCGATTGAACTTGATTGTTCAATCCTTTGATAAATCAACACAGATTCGTGGAGTTGCAGTCATCCTATTTAGCAAAGGTTGGATGACTAAGATCATATCAAGAAAAGAGATCAACAGCAGGGAAAGAATCTGCAAAGTAAATGTGCGTGGAAGATAACATTCTGGAGCACCAAAGTGAAGTTCTGTGTTTGATAACTTGTCAACAAAGGAGGAGGATTCCGCAAAGGGATCGACGGATCATAGGAGTTGCGAAAAGATAATTGTAGAAGCAATTCTCAATAAAATTCGAAAGTATTACCCACAATACACAATTGCGAAAGGAAGAAGTTTTCGATTGCGAAAAGGTCATTCTGGAAAGACAATTACAGAATTTTTTTTTGAGAAGAGTCAAAAGTGCATATCTGCAATATGCAACCTACAATTGCGGAAGGAATGAGTTCCCACAAATTGCGAAAAGGTCATTGCAGAAGTACAATTGTGAAAAGCTAATTACACAAGATAATTGCAGAAATATGATTACAGAAAGGTAAATGCGAAAAAGTCAATGCGAAAAAGATATATTGCGGAGAGGACATTGTGGAAAGGAAACTGTGGAAGGTCATGACTGTTAAATTAAATAGAGTAAAGAATGACAAACAGAGAAGTAATTTTGAATTAGTTTATTTGTCTGTGAAGAGTCACGATGAAGATAGGTGACTGTTGAATGAAGACATATATTTGAGGGTATATAAACAATTGTTTAAACCTTCAAATAAGTGTCTATATACATTCAATTGACAGATCTATTGATGTAGAATAGTCAGAGATCAAATTATCATATAAGGGTGGTAGGGTAGTTCTAGGGCAGGTTATTTGCCTGCAAGGGGGTCATAGCCTCCTTCCAGTAGTTACTGGTAAATAGTGTGTAGAAGCATCCTTTTAGTAGTAGCTTATAAAATAGGGGGTCGTAGCCTCCTTCCAGTAGTTCTTGGTAAATAGGGTGTAGTACCATCCTTGTCTATAGTAGTAGGAAAAAACTGTTTGTAAAATATAATTTTGTAGTAATAGGAAGTATTGGTAATTTACCCAATTAGGTTCCACAATAAATTTGTGTGATGTGTGTTCTTGTTCATCATGTGTGTTAATGAATAAATTAAAAGTGGTTTCAATTGTTAAAATTTATCAATACTAATTCACCCCTCCACCTCTCAGTATTGTCCAATATTCCAACAATTTGCTAGATAGAAGCACGAGGGGGGAAACCATAGATATAGAATAATAATGGGTCTGAGACACTGAATGGGGAATGGGGGAAAGGGAGTACGATGGACTCAAAATTCCTTTGTTTAGAGTATAAAAGCAGGGTTGACCTAGCAACAGGTGACACTAACACACTAGGAGGCAATCATAGCTGTGGAACAAGGGAGATGACTACAATGGGAGATGCTTACGGAGGGCACTAGACAAGTGATATCCAAGGGATATAGGGGAGACTCATTGAAGAGTACTTTGAAAGAAGGTAACCCAATGGGGGTGATACTGTCGTAATGTGAGACCATATGAAATATGTGTGGGCACCAAAAGGAACTGTTGGTCCTTCTTCATGGTTTAAGGAGAGTGAATAAGGGATAGAAGTATGCTCAGTATGATACTGTCTCATGGATTTTTGTTGAGCCTAAGACAGTAAATTATCGATGGTGTTTTCATGTGTAGAGAGTCTGAAAACATGAAGAAGACTATAATGAGGTCTATTTTTCGTACAGTAGTCTCCTGAGACTGAAAAAGGATAAAAGTGTACAAATGATAACTCTCTCGACTGAAAGGGGAAAAGAGACTTATTTTCCGTAAATAGTCCAACAAGGCCAAAAAATTTTAAACCTATACTTATTGGACGGTCCTTCAAATACTTTTACAAGCATGAATGAAACCAAGTTTTCTTAGCTATCTTTTCTTTAGAAGAGGCTTGGGAAAGAGCTTAAATAAAACCCATAAGTGTTATTTTACATAGAGTACAGTCCCAATGTCCAAAAAAGATAAGAGGATACAAATGGAATTATCATTCTTAGCTATAAGGTGCTAGGGTTGTCCTTTTGTTTAATTAGTAAACATGGCCCAAAAAAGGAATAAACGATGCCACATAGATGCCCTTTCAAATACTTTAATAAGTGTAAAAGGAAGCAAGTTTTCTTGGCAATCCTTTCTTTCTTTAAGGAGTCAGAAAAGAGCTTAACATAAAATACATAATGGTCTATCAAGAAAGGAGGAAGTGTTTGATGTACCACAAGGGGTGATTTCTGGATCATGGATAACTGGGAGAAAAAATAACAATGAAACACTAGAGGGGCCTCCATGTGGGAAGGTGAATGGTGGTAAAATAACACAAATATTGCAGTATGGATGGAGGGAAGGGCTCATGGACATGCCAATATAGAAGGGGTTCGACTTGCCTAGTGGAACACAAATCAAGGTGAGGTACGTAAATAATCCAAAAAAAGTAGGGAGAGCATGAGACGTGAATCCCATAGGTAGAAAAAGCATGAAAAACAAAACCCATCGATGTGAACCCTGTGAAAAATAGATGTTGGATGACTCTTTGATGCACATAAGAATGAGTTGACAAAATGGAGGCCTATAAATGTTATACTAAAAGCTCATCACCATCATGTTATGAGATAGGTATTCCCTTCTCTAATCCAATACCTCAAATTTTTCCCTAGAGAAATGAATGCATAAATTAACCCCTTGCAATGTTTCCCTCTTTTGAGCTGGTAACACTCCTTCCCCATTGACAAAAAGCATTACCCAACAAGCAAAGAGATGGTAACGCTCCTAATACATGAGCAAGGAGTGGTTCCCCTGCTTCTATCCTTACTACAGGAAGTGGTTCCCCCTTAGCACCGCCTATTTGCTTAATTGGAGGAGCAGTGCTCAATTTTTTAAGGAAAAAAAATAAGCTTAGAGAGGCTTCTCGAAGCTCACCTCCATGGAGCCTCATCTCTATGGTTTAGGACCAGTAGGAGCTTGGGATCCTCCCTTTTAGGATATTATCTCCACCTCACCCATGAGATCCTCAACTATACCTATCCTCCAATGCCTTTAAATACTGGTGCACCCCCCATGGGAAAAGAGAGGAAGAATTGTGTTGAAGACCCGAACTCTGCCAAAATCATTCTTGAAGTCTTTGGAGGCAAGGAGCCATTGGAAGGAACTCTCAACACCAAGGAATAAAGGTTGTAGTCTCTCCATTCATTTCTAATAAAAATGTATTTTATCTCCCATATTTATTGTTTCATTTGTATATATTGCTTGATTCCTTGGTCACGAGCATAGATCTAGTTGATTATATTGTATTCTTTCATGTTTCTCTTGTTGTTTCCATGCTTTATAGATTCTTATCTAAGGATAGCAAGGAAAACCTTTGAGAGAAGTATCATGGAATTTAATTCAAGTGATTAACCAGATCTAGGAGAATTTTAACATTTGGTGTTTGTGTTTTTTTCTAGACCTGAACCATTCATATCTAGGGAACCAACTCTTGTCCACAGGAGCTATGTATATCTAGCTAACAATAAACAAGGGGGGACCATATGAAACATATAAATTTCATTGTTCAATGTTGAGTTGGAGTGGAGGGCCCTAATGAAAAGTTGTTGATTTAGTCCGATTGGACCCACGGTTTTGCGATCTGACAATTGTAGGTAAGAGTTGTCACTTAGTCCATCATTTCCATTGATTTATTTTGTCATTTTTTTCACTCTAGTGGCCATGGTCGAAACTAAAAGGATTTATGGGTTGGGTCACACTTTTCGATGAAAAATATGTGACCCAGGTCACATCTATTTAGGAGATAGATGAAACCCGACCCCAGCTATCTAGGAAATAAGCGCGACGTAGGTCACCCTCGTTGAAGGGTTTTGCGCGACATGAGTCACACAAAAAGGCCCGACATGAGCGACCTAGACAATAATAAAAAAATTGTTGAATAAGGTTTGACTGGGAATTTTTGAATGCGCAGGATGCCTCACGTTGGATGGCAGGAGACAGACATTGGGGAACTCAGAGATGAGGTGGAGGATAATGACACAGTACAGGACACAGAGGATAAGATTGGGTTCTGAAAGTTCTTCCAGATCCCTCTGATGCTTTCAACAAATTTATTGCTGAACAAGTAAGTAATATTATGGGATAGGGATGTAGAATATTCATCATGCAGGGTAAGCAGATGGAGATCACCCTCCATGACATGTACTTTTTGACTAGCCTCCTATTATTGGGTGTTATCAACGATATCTTGTCGAATCTCCCAAGAGGAGTGTCCATGGATGACTTGTGTTTCCGACATTGTTATTCCAAAAATTATGTGCATGCGTCATACATACTTGTGTGTGATATTGAGAGTATAGAGACTTGTGTAGTTGTAGCAATGGTATTGCAGATACTATGATAGAAAGTTCTACACAATATCTCAAGAGACCAAGTACTGATGGTCGAGAGTGTGCTAAGGGGCACCTGCTATGGGTGGGACCATATGTACCCAACAATAGTTTGTTGTGGGATGAACCAGGAAATATTGGTAGATGGGTATTTTTGCTTCACATCCATTTTTTGCTCATTCTTCTTTAGGAGGTTATTGAGATTGTGACAGCATCTAGCGGTATGTGAAGGGGGACCACACAAGACCCTGATGAGGTTATGGTGTGAGATGATGATCCAGAAAAGAGGCAGTGTGGTAGTAAATTTATTCTATCATGAGCTATTTTCACAGTGGTAAAAACTTCCTATCATCATTGAGTATTATCCATACATAGGCATGGACTATCAGGGAGATCCAAAGATGCCTCAAACTCGTGGACAGGTATGGGGACCAAATGGTATGTATACATGACTCTTTGTGGTTTTAGTCATATATTTTGGTTTACTAGAATAGTGGTATATATATTATACCTGTGACTAATGTAGACAACGTAATATGTGCATGTGCAGATGTGGGACCACTTCCTCCATTGGGATACTAGCGATGCAAGGGGTAGATTGGAGGGATTAGATCCACCTGCTCATGGGAAGACGAAGCGACATAGAGATACATTAGAATCACTATAGATGGATATGGAGAGGATATTGGAGGGAGTCACTGATGATGGGTGGTAGTATCTAGATGATGACTTGATTTTGCATGCTACCAAGCCCCTCCTGGGTGGATCTCTCTGATGAGGAGGATCTCAGAGCAGCGACACAGGGGGATGTGCCAATGGAGGATGAGAGATCGAATGAGGAGGATGATATTTAGGAGGAGATAGAGTTAGAGGACTCAGATTCATATTAGAAACTTGTGGTGTTGCCCCCCAATGCATTTGAGCATGGGAAATTTGTGTATTCTATATGTATAATGAGATAGCCCATGGTTCTTCTCTTTTTTTACTTATTATGATATTATGATATGGATGCACGTAGATGCATCATTTTGTATTTTTATGTGTTTTATGAACCTCTTGTTATGATGATGACTATGCCTATATGATGTATATGAAATATGTATGCATGACTAGATCGTGATGCATGATGCATTTTATTTCCTATATACAATGATTGATGTGCCACTCTAGAAAATTATTATCCATTAGATCTACTACACTACTGGTACTTCTGGGAACATGCATAAAAGAAATGGATTCAAAATTTCTAGCCAATTGTATAGTATGCATGAATTTTCTATAGAGGAGGGGAAAACATACCCAGTAGTAGTTATTCAATTGGGAGACAAGAAGCTAGGATTCTAAGAAGACATCAAGGCAACACATACCAAAATTAAGGGCAATGTTCAGGAGACCAACGACATCGTCATACTCAACCTGGTTGTTGGTAGAAATGTCAACACACATTCCATCGATATGGATCGACTCATGTGACGGGGAATAAATGACCCATGCAACTGAGGTGAGATTATGAGACCATCTACTAGCTTGATCAGTGAAACTAATATAGGAGGGAGAGGTAGGATCCATCTGGAACAACCAAGGAAACAAAATGTGAGACTCATGGTAAAAAAAATGAAAAATAAGAAATAAAAACTATGATACAATGGTATTCATGTTGGTTTTGTTAACACTCCATTTTTTAACAGATGATTTAAGAACTTGATAGGAGTTCAATGAGGGTCTTGTTCCCATGAAATTCATGTGAAATCTCCTTCAAGATATCAGAGGTGCAAAGCAACAAAGAAAGTGGAAGATGTAATGCAGGCATTGGGCAAGGGCTCGATATCAAAGGGCTGATATTGATCGGAGGTGGATCAATGGCTCCCAATCATTTCATGTGAGCGAACATGCTTGAACAAAGCCTTATTTCTTGATTGTGAAATGTGTTAAAGGTCAGAAACATTCCATGGTTGATATGAGGTCGGAGTAAGATCTACAGCCTCAATCAATTTCGCAAGCCATACTTGCACAGGTGAAAACTGTGATTTAAAATAGTTAAAGAGAGGTAGAGGTTACGAAGATCAACGACCATGATAAGAAAGGAAAGAAATATATGGACATGGTTTATTTCATAGGATGGACTAGCACAGATGAATGCCAAGGCTTCTCACTGCAAAAGATAATGGGGCCCACTCAGATCTATGGCTGCATGAAGAATCAGTCCTGATCAATGGTTGAAAACATGTCAGGATCCTGAACTTCATGCGGTGCTTGAAGGAATGGAATGTGGATGATAGAAATGAAAGACTCCCTGAATCAGATGATTGAGGTGGCTCCCAAGGTACATTATTTCAAATCCAGTATAGATATGATAGCAGAGAAGGCATTCACGCATGTAATCTGCCCCCCATTGAAAATTTCTTGATTCCTCCGATGCCATTCAAGATAAGCCTGAGAGGGAAGTCTTGTCCAGCAATGACAATTTCCTCGGTTCGCAAGTGTGGCATGAGGCTCACTTCGAAAGGAATCGTGCAAAAGATGGAGGTTTGATTCATTGAGATGATAGACTTGGCATTTACACGAGGCCGAGGGATGTGATGAACTAAAATAGCCTGATGCTACCATCAAGGTAACTGAAAGGGCAAGAGGTGGTCAAATCTGCAGCCCTTAGAACCAGCCTGGCGGCCATGCAGGAGTGGCTTGGAAACTTAGCCATACCAGATAATATGATTAAAACATCAGGAGGAAATTTCACCACCCTAGCATCACACATACTACCATCACCGCTACTCTAAGGGTATAGCCCTTCCTGAGCCGTCTCTGCTCACACTATATAAAACCATCTTCCAAAGATCTTGCATGGAACTGTGTAGATGATAAGAGGTATATGACTGAATTCTGAAAAGTGTCGAAGTCTTTCATAGACAACCATGACTGTGTGGTTTGAGAAATTAGTTCAACAAGGGGTACACTTGGTAGGAAAACATGAATCTATGTTCTGGTTATCCACACCAGAAAATCACCAACCACCAGGGCACATATGTGAAATACCAAGGGGGATTCACTCACTTCTACACAACCCAGTCTCTGGATGTGTAGTTCATGGGTTTTGAAATCCCGGAAACGTCCCTCTGACACTCCCAGCTGTAGTCATGACCTCCAAAATCCCATATCACATTGGTGTTAGAACTGTTGGAGCAAATGCTCGAACTGGGACCAGTCGGGCCCAGAGCCTCCGACGCCACCCTCAAGATATCCACTTAGTTGTTTGGTCGTGGGTGAGGAGAATGTCAAGTGCACACTCAGCTGCATGGCTTGTGGGAAAACACTCCTCATAGGAGGAATAGAGCAATACAAGGATGATAAGCTTCTTAAGTCATTTATCATCACCAAGTGCATGACCACCTTCTTCTCGGTTTCCTCCTATAACAGTGTTACCTGACAAAGGAAGGGTCAGAAGAAGTAGCCGGGAAATGGATCATCGGTTGGACAAGGAGACCCAAAATATGTCCAAAGCATCCTGTAGGGGGAATTAACCATCGGCATGCCACGTGGGAATGTATTTCACGAAGCAGGATGGTAGAGGGATCTATGCTGTCATTCTGCTTCATCACGCGCCATATCTCCATGATGTTGTTTATATTTGTAAAACATGGAAATAGTCCACTCCCTATACAGTTAGCACATGATAGTGAATTGTAACACTTTTCTGTTTAGAAGTCTCAACATTAGAATAGTATAAATACACTCCCGGTAGAGGGAGGAAAGGGGGAGTTAGTTGATTGGATTGGGAAACACTCTAGGGATGAGGCTCTCCATTGTAAATAAGTTTGATGCCTGTGTTATGAATAAAATTGCAGAGAAAGAGATGTTTATCATAGCAGAGATTCATGTGTCATTGCTTTTCCCAATATGTATCTTCTTTTATGTGCAATGTGTTTCCTGTTTTCACTCCAGTCTGTTAATTGCTTTTCATGTCTACAAATTAGGGTATAGTAGTTAGGAATTCATACTCGTTATGCTCCAGCTGCTGTTCCAGACATTTATCAATTTTTCTTCTAGAGTTGCATGGAATTCATCGCGCTGGTGCTCCACGCAATGGACTATTCTCTCTCTCTTCCTCCAACTACCCACTAAAAATCTCCTGATTGAGAGATCAATGGCTACCTTGCCTCTATTTGCTACCTGATGCCTTCCTTTTCTCTTACAAGCATTCATTACACAGGTTCTTGACTCCATTTCCAATGGTTCCCACCCCAATAAACCCACCTTGCCATCTCACCCTTACACACTTTGCATTCAGGATCCTGGCCCCCTGATCATGCCTATTAAAAATCCTATGCGGAGTAGACTCCAGTGAAACACGAGACTGAAAATATTATGTGGAGTAGACTCCAGTGAAAAATGAGAGATCCATGTCTGACTGCGCAGGGATGGAGGTGTAGTCTAAAGCAGTTCTGCTGTTACCTCAGAGCGGGCCTTCCGCAGCCTTTGGGCTCAATCCCGATGCTAACAAACTGTTGCCATTAACAAGGACGAGATTGAATATCATCCCTGGGAAGAACGAAAAATATTCAAAGGATAAATAATTTCTGTGGGCAAACAAAGATTCTTACATGTGAAAAAGGTTGTATCATTTGCCCTGGCGACTCCACTGAAAGATTCTAGAAGGTGACTTCACTGGGGAGACCAGTGGTCAGAAAGACAAATACGGGGAGAGGTCTCAAATATTCCATGGATTTTAATGAAGGGTTTATATTTGGCTGTTGATGGTGAACAATGGTCAGAAATCAAGAATTTCATGTCTCTTTTCACCTGGCAACTCCATCTGCGAAGGATCCATTCTTCATAATGTTCTATGGCAGCTCCACTATCAAAGAGGGTTGCAAAGTTTGAGGAGCTGATTCAATTTCTCCACCATCAAGATGACTTCTTGGGCTACAAGGTATGCTCCTATGAATCTTGCTACCATTCTTGGTTATCCCAATAAAATACCTCTGATAGATTGGCAAACATATCTTCCAAGATTCAATGGCGAAAATGGTGATGTTGCTGCCGTCCATTTATTTAAATTTCATAAGCATATACATAAGCTGGGAGTGGGATGGCATGAAGATTCTTTAATGAGACTGTTCATGTTTAGTTTAGAAGGAAATGCAAGGTCTTGGTACGAAGGATTGCCAATAGGGAGTTTATCCTCCCTTAAAGACTTTCATACCATATTTCATGAACATTTCAAAATGCATTATCCTTCTTTGTTGTTACTTCAAGATTGTTGCACGCATGATAGAGAGTTCATTGAAAATGTGAAAGATGAGTGTGGTGATGATCAGTATTTGGATGAAGAGTTTTTAGATATATTACATGAATATTCATCTCAAAAATAAAGAAAAACCAACTACCATGATATTCAAGAAATTTCCCAGTAGTTAGTACTGTCTTCCTTGACTGAAGTTGACATAGACCAAAGCTCAGATTCGACCAGTTATATCTCTCTTCATGAAATTGATGATGATTTGCAGCATTCTTGCCATTCTCTGTGTGACCAAGAGAGAGGTCATGACTGTCAATCAAATCCATCCTCATATTATTCAACTCCCAAATTTTTGTTACAAGAAGAGGCCTCCCCTTCCCAATCAGAAATTTCCTTTTCACAACTGCAATCTCTTGAAAGTTACAATGCTTGTGTGATTGATTACACATAAGATAATAATTCTGGAAAATCTCGTTCTTGTAGTTCCTCCACATGTTCATTTTTTGAAAATGCAGATAAAGAGAAATCATATTTTGAAATAATGGTTGAAGGAATACTGTTGCATATTGATCAAATTCATATTTCACCTAAAGATTTACATGATTATATGAAGATCTCCTTGCTTGAAGAAGATGATCAGCCCAATGATTTTGAAAGGAGATGGGTGTACTGATTTGTTTTTTGAAGAGTGCAATCAGCCTGTCACATTTTCTGTTAGTGAAGAAAATTTCATTGCAATCCAAGATCAAAAGTATGAAAACATAGTGGAAACTGAACATGTTGAAGATGACTGTTTGCCGTTGTGTTTTCCTTCATTTGAGTGGTTAAAAAAGGGACTTAAAGTTTCTGATCATAAACATAAATTTGATATTGTAGATAAATGTATAAATTTCCTTGGAATGGATGATGAGCAAGAAGGGCAGTTATGCAATCAATCCCAACTTTAGAAAATCCAGCAGTATGCCATGAAGAGTTGAATAACAAAGAAGAAAATGGGAATTCTCAAATGGATGTTTCTTTTTGTTTTTCAAATTCAGAAATTTTTTGTCAAAAATAAATCTATTTGCTCGATCCTATCGAAGAAATGAATGATGTTTCTGATGAAGCCTATAAAGAATATGAAGTTTTGAAATCAGAAATTTTAGATGAAGTTGTGGATGTCTCACCTAGAAATTCTCACATGTTTTCCTTGCATGGTTCTTTTGAAGATCGGTTTGATAGCATGCAAGGGAATTTATAGTTGGGACAGCCTTCTCAGGGTAAGCAAATGACAGAATTTTTTGAAGGCTGTCATGTTTTTTATGATCCAGTGGCCGAGTACCTGGAGAATCTTGGTAGTGGTAATGGATGGTTATATCCCTACTACAAAGATCAATTTCTTTATTATAACTTTCGGCCATTAAGTCTGTCGTATATGTCTTTTATCAACCATGAAGAAAAAGTTGGTTTATGGGATCATTTGCTTGATTGGCTTTGTTGGAAGTCTTATTTCACTTAATCAAATTTATGTGCATAGTAAGGTAGAGTAGGTAGGAAAGAATAAGCTCGGTAGCTATCAAGCATTTCCTTCATTACTATTTTAGTTTGTTTTCGTTTTTCAGTTACCAACACAGTTTTACAGTCACCAGCATGATTTTCAAGAGTGGCATGAATTCGTTGAACCAGTAACTCAGAGCAGAATGGAGATGTCAAATAAAGGTTGAAAGAATCCCAATGGTTTGACACTTGGTCTATGGGGGTTCTTTTCTACCTCACTAGGAGGATAGCATCTCTCGTGGAGCCAGTTGTTAACACTCCATTTTTTAATAGATGATTTAAGAACTTGATAGGTGTTCAATGAACATCTCATTCTAGTGAACTTCATGTGAACTCTCCTTCAGGATATCATATTAATCTTGCACATTGATCTAGGAACAAAGAATCAATCTCATCAAAGAATAATCAACAAATACTCATGAAATGGTGTTAATCAAAACTGGAATTGGTTTCCTCTCTATATATTTAAAAACAATGAAATTATGGTTACAATACCAATGTCAAGCAATAGCTTGAATCCATGAGGAATTCTAATACCTAAGGAGAAAATTCGAATTCAATGAGTGAGTCTAGCTTAAGTGACTCTCAACCATATGTTCACACTCAATTTACCACTTGACCAAAACCCTAATTGACTCACCAAACCCTAACTGAAGTTAAAGTGCAATAAATGACTGAATCTCAACTAAAGGAGATCAAACACATGTCATAGCAAGCCAACCATCAAGTGCTAGTGCTCCATGACTTCAATGAACCCCAATGAGGTTAATTGAAGCTGAATTGACCATCAGAAGTTGGTGGAGGCGCCCTGTTGACTCCAGATCATTAAATAATAATAAATAATCATTAAATAATATATTTAATGAGAGGAGGTGCCTTAACTGACTGGTTTAATAGATTGTAACCACTAGTTAGCAATTAGGTGCATTAATATCACTTAGATCACCCCCGAAGTGCTCCAGTTACACTCCTTGACTGTAGGAGAAGGCTAAGTTAGCCTCCTTGACTATAGGTAGGCGTGGTTGTGATTGGATGATGGAAATTAATGCTCCACTGATGTCAATTAATGTCAGTTATACTTAGGATAGTGGTTTAACTAGGCCAATTTGACCAGAAAGAGTGTGTATGATGGTAAATGTCTCCAACACCCCCCCTTAAGCTATACTCAGGAAGAGTTAGAAAACATAGATGCATAAAAATGCTAGGGCCCCGACAACTAAGGCCATAGTTCACCCTATACAATGCTGAAATTGAAACAATGCTCAAAACAAACTAAGTGAGGAAAAGAGGGAAAACCCAGTGGGAAACCCCCCCCCTCAAGCTGAACACTGAAAGTAGTCTAGATCACCCTAATGAACTCACCTCCAATAGTGAACGAAGGTAAGTGAACTTCTTCTTTTAAAATATCTTGGTGAAGATGTCTACAATATACTCATCAGTCGGGCAGTATTGCAGAATGATTGTCCTGTCATGCACTAGCTCCTTGATGTAGTGCATGTGAATCTCTACATGCTTGGTCCTTTTCCTGGTAACTGGATCCATGGATATATTAATAGCACTCTGGTTTTCATAGAAGAGGAAAGTGGACAAAGTACTACCAAGATCAAACTCTGAAAGAATGCCTTGCAACCAAACTACTTGGACGCAAGCATTCACCGCTCCTCGATACTCGGCCTTTACTAAAGATAATGCTATGGAAACCTGATTTTTGCTTGACCAGAAAATAGGGCCACCACAAAACATGAATACATATCTATAAGTTGACTTCCGATCAATAGAATCACCTGCCCAATTGGAATCTATGTATCCAACCAGCTCTAGCTCGGAGTCTGCAGCATAGTGAATGCCGCAGGTCCTGGTTCCCTGAATATACTGGAGTATCCTCTTCGCTTCCTTCCAATGAATATCATGAGTCTGCTGCATGTATCTTGACATAGTATTCACAGCATAACAAATATCAGGCCTAGAATGTGTCAAGTACAACAAGCTACCAATCAGCTGTCGATAGATAGTGCAGTCCATGGGAGGTGTGTGTTTTCCTTCTTCAAGGCTGATCCCTGAAAGGAAAAGGAATGGTTCAGGCCTACATTCAGCCATTTTAAACTTGACTAACAAGTCTGAAATGTATTTGAACTGAGTGACCATAATCCCATCATAATTTTGCTCAATTTTGAGCCCTAAAAATTGTTTTAGAAGCCCCGAATCACTCATTTCAAAGGCATTGTGGAGAGCAGTTTTGATGGCTGAAATATAGGCAACTATGCTACCTGTGATCAATAAGCCATCAAAATATAAAAAAATTATAATTATATTACCATCATTCTTCTGTAAATACACATTAATATCTCATCTCCATCTCTGAAAGTTTTGCGAGAGAAGGAAGGCATCCATCTTGGAATACCACTCTCTTGGGGCCTGTTTTAACCCGTATAGTGACTTCTTTAGCTTGCAAACCAAAGATGGATCAGTGATGTATCCCTCAGGCTACTTCATGTATATATTCTCATGAATATCTTCATGCATAAAGGCTGAATTAACATCCATGTGATGCACCTCCCAGTGCTTGGATGCTGAAATAGCCAAAACAAGGCTGATGGAGTCCATTTTTGCAACCGATGCAAAGGTCTCATGGTAGTCCACTCCTTGGACCTGAGAGAAACATTTTTCTACCATCCTTGCCTTATATTTGTAGGTTCTTCCATTAGTAGAAACCTTTTTCTGAAACACCCACTTGCATTGAACCAATTTCCTTCCCGGAGGAAGAGAAACTAACTCCCAAGTAGTGTTTCTCTGAAGAGAATTCATCTCTTCATCCATGGAAACTTGCCATATCGGATCATTTAGAGCATGGTAGTAGGATTTTGGATCTGAAATAATCATCAAATAGCAAGTTTCAGACAGCAAATTATCATAACAAGAGAGTGCAATACCTTCTCTTTGGAAATCAGACTGGGTTCTCCTTGGATCATCTGGATTTCCAATGTTGTCTCCTACGGAGGAGAGTGTCTGTTGGGCCCATGTAGGAAGATGATTTTTCACTTAAGGTTCTGATTCATAATCTCATTATTGCTGCACATTGATATCAGAAATTAGAGGATCCAAATCAGGGTCATCACCCCCAATTTCATCATCTAAATACTCAGTAGAATAGGAAAGAAATTCAACAGTTTTCTCCTTCACTAGTTCCACCTCCTAAAGAGGCTCATCGAACTTGACACTTCTCTTGATGATGATCTGTTTGGTATTGATATCCAGCAACTTGAATCCTTTATATTCATCAGGATACCCAATAAATAGACATTCTATGCTTTGCAGTTGCAAAGCCATTCTTTTATCAAGCAGAATCTAGGCCCATGTAGTGGACCCAAACACCTGTAGGTTCGACACATCTGGCTTGTGTCTGAAGTATGATTTGAAAGGAGTATTTCCTTTAATATATGAATGTGGCACCCTATTCTGAATGTATTCTCCAGCATTCATGGCTTCAGCCCACAAATTTGCAGCAAGATTTTTTGACTCCAACATACAGGTGGTCATCTCCTTGAGAGACCGGTTCTTCCTTTCCGCTACTCCATTCTGCTGGGGAGTGTAGGGAATTGAATGATGGACCTGAATATACTTTGGGAGAATATGTACAGAAAATCATTACTGACATACTCCCCTCCATTATTAGATCTCAAGATCTTGATCTTAAGCCTAGAGGCATTTTTTATCAAGGCCTTCAATTTAGAAAAATTTTCACATACTTCTGATTTCTTTTTGAGAAAGAAAACCCATGTATACCTTGAAAAATAATCAATAAAAGTAAGGAGGTATCTTGATCCATTCATGGATTTGATAGGCATCATATCACTAATATCAAAATGTATCTGCTCCAATATGCTTGTAGCTTAGTTTTCCTTCCCCCGATCGAACTTGTGCTCAGGGTGTTTTCCAATCACACAGCCCTTGCAGACTCTCGTGGTTGCCTTGATGACCGAGAGGCCTTCAACCATGGAGTTTTTCTGTAATTGCTACAAATATTTGAAATTAAGATGGCCAAACCTCTCATGCCATGGCCTACAAACCTCATTTCGATGAGTTAGCAGAGTGGTGGGCTTTGCATCCACAACAAAGTGAGAGAACTCATAGGCTTTTGCATGATGGTTTGCAAGGCCTTTAGCAATGAGTTTCCTGAATGCAATTTCTGTTATCTCAACATCATTTGGGCTGAAAGAGACTTTCTTAGGCATTCCTATATGTTTCATCTAATATACACTAAGGATATTTTCTGCTAGAGATGGTACATACAAAACATTAGAGAAAAAACCATTTTCTAGATCTACAGTACCTTGTCCTTCGGAAATGATGGTGGAGTCATCTCCCATGTGGATGGGGATGGATTTGTCGGTCTCCAAGGATGAAAAGGAGTCTTTTTCAGCCATCATGTGATTCAAATCTCCACTGTCAATCAGCAGTTCTTTGGACTTCGAAGTGCTTGCCATGAGGGCATGACCTTTCTCATGCTGTGGTTCCTGATCTTGGTGATCTCTCCTCCGAAAGCTCTCCAGAAGATTGATGTGATTCCTCTCAAGGAGAGAGGTTGCTTCATCAAGATTTTTCTTCATAACCCTTCCTGCAGTAAGAACACCTGACTTTTTCTTTCCCATTGTGCCCTTTTCCTTTGTTCTTCCTCGAACCGAAAGATTCATCATGCTGTTGGTTTTCAACTCTAGGCTAGTTTTCAACTCTAGGCTTGGGAGCATCAAATTTAGTTTTCTAATTTTTCTACTGCTTTTCTTTTACCCTTCAGATATTTGGGCTCTGAGACATGGAGGGCTTGATCATGGGAAGATTGGATGATCCCAATCTGAACAAGCTTGTCATGTTCATTAGTAAGGGACTCAATGAAGGCATTGAGTGTAGGCATCTTTCATCCGGGCATTGTGAGATTCCCCGCACGGAATGTAGAAACAAAAACTGAATAATCAGCCCTAATTTTGGAGAGAATGGCAAGGATGAGCTGATCATCCTCCTTCTCCACTTTGCATTGCTTCAAGAGTAAAGCAGTATGCTTGAACTTTGTAAAGAAATCATTCAGAGTCTCGAAATTGGAAGGTTGGAGAGACATAAGTTCATTTTCGAGTTGGCCAAAATTCAAGTCATCATGCTTTCCATATAGAGATTCCAATTTGTCCCATATTTCTTTCAGTGTCTTCAGATCTGTAAGATGGAAGAGAAGGTCTTCGGAAATAGAGAGGCACAAGAAACCAAAGGCTTCATCCTTCTTGTTTAAGAATCTTGATTTTTCTATGGCGGATCCAGGCTCAACTTCAATGTCCATGGCGACTCTATGGAGTCCTTTGGAGTGCAACTGAATCTCCATTTTATATTTCCATGAGTGAAAATTGTATGGAGTCAAGAGATCTACTAAGGAGGCCATCTGGATATGCTGTAGCAAATGCTTCACCTGTAGAAACCTGAAAATCAAAATAAGGTTGGATAGCCTGCACATTCTAGGCTTTCATCACACCCAGCATAGTCAATCAAGCAAGCTTGATCAACAAGTTCTTTACTTGGGATATTGAGTGGTAAGCCTTGGCTTCTGGTGCAGTGCTGGAATTTTGAGCTATTGCTCACTTTTCATGGAGAAATCTGTCAAAAAGCTTGTTTTGGAGAGATAGATGTCTTCTCGCCGTATGCTCTAATACCATATTAATCTTGCACATTGATCTAGGAACAAATAATCAATCTCATCAAAGAATAATCAACAAAGACTCATGAAATGGTGTTAATCGGAATCGGAATTGATTTCCTCTCTGTATATTTAAAAACAATGAATGGTTACAATACCAATGTCAAGCAATAGCTTGAATCCATGAGGAATTCAAATACCTAAGGAGACAATTCAAATTCAATGAGTGAGTCTAGCTTAAGTGAATCTCAACCATAGGTTCACACTCAGTTAACCACTTCACCAAAACCCTAATTGACTCACCAAACCCTAACTGAAGTCGGAGTGCAATAAATGACTGAATCTCAACTGAAGGAGATCAAACACATGTCACAGCAAGCCAACCATCAAGTGCTAGTGCTCCTTGACTTCAATGAACCCCAATGAGGTTAACTGAAGCTGAACTGACCATCAGAAGTCAGTGGAGGCACTTTGTTGACTCTAGATCATTAATAATAATAAATAATCATTAAATAATATATTTAATGAGAGGAGGTGCCTTAACTGACTGGTTGAACTGATTGTAACCACTAGTTAGCAATTAGGTGCATTAATATCACTCAAATCACCCCCAAAGTGCTCCAGTTAGCCTCCTTGACTGTAGGTAGGCATGGGTGTGATTAGATGATGGCAATTAATGCTCCACTAATGTAAATTAATGTCAATTATACTTAGGATAGTGGTTGAACTAGACCAATTTGACCAAAAAGAGTGTGTATGATGGTAAATGTATCCAACATATCAGAGGTGCAAAGCAACGAAGAAAGCGGAAGTTGTGATGTAGGCATTGGGAAAGTGTTCGAGATCAAAGGGATGAGATTAATTAGAGGTGGATCAATGGCTCCCAACCATTTCATGCGAGTGGACACACTCGACCAAAGCCTTCTTCCCTGATTGAAAAATGTGTTAAAGGTCGGAAACATTCTACGGTCGAGATGAGGTTGGAGTGAGATCTATGGCCTCAATTGATTTCTGAATCCATACTTACGCGGGCGAAAACCACGATTTCAAATCGCAAAAGAGAGGTAGAGGTCACGAAGATCAATGGCCGTGATAAGAAAGGAAATAAATCTATGGCCATGGTTTATTTCGTAGGATAGACTATAATGAATGAACGCCAAGGCTTCTCATTGCGAAAGATAATGGGGCCCACTCAGATCTATGGCTCCATGAAGGATCGGTCATGATCGATGGTTGAGAACATGTCACGATCCAAAACTACCCATGCTGTTCAAAAGAATGGAACATGGATAGTGGAATTGAAAGTTTCCTTGAATCATATGGTTGGGAAGGCTCCCAGGGTACAGGTTTCACATCCAGTGCTAAGATGACAATGGAGGAGACGTTCCCGCTTGTAATCCGCATCCTTATGGATTGGACGATTTCTTCAATGCCATTTGTATCACGTGTAAAGGTGGAATCATCCCTTTGATAGAGTCATGTCATGATAGGTGGCTTTTTGTGTGAGTTGGCTTTCAGAAGTAAGGAAAGTAACCGGTGAATCCACCACTTGCACAAAGTAAAGCCAACACGACGCAGGAGACCATTCCATATCCTACTCCAAAGGAGCAAGGAAATGTGGGAGCATCCACATCATGAACCTTGCATCATGGATCTATGGTACCCGATGGCATCCACAAATTATTCCCACAGCAGATGGTGAGGTGCCACGACCAATGAAGCTGAGTGACTAGATTCCCAGCAAGTAAAAGATCACTCTACTCACGCCCTCACACATATTGATGCCAAATACACTCGATGACAGAGTGTGCAGGAATGATGACCAATCATGTCTAGAGTCAGTCTCGAGGCCTTATATATATACTTATAGAACCATGGAATTGAATTAACATACACTAGTAGAAAATGAGCAATTAATGACTAAAAAAATGACTAAAATCAGGCTATAAATGACTATTTTTTAGTGGGTGACTAATAGTAGCAAATTACCACTATCTTATAGCTAGTCGTATTTCAATAGTCATTAATAGCTTGACTTAGTAGTCATTGATTTAGTCATTGATAGTCAATGATTTAGTCATTGATTTAGTCACAGATTTAGTCATTGATTTAATCACTGAGTTAGTCATTGATTTAGTCGTTGATTTAGTCACTCATTGCAACCATTAATGACCAAATATACGACTAAATAAACTACTAGATGTTAACATATTAATGACTAAGCTAAATACAACTAAGATACAGGAAATTAGCTACTAATAGTCGTATATATGTGAATTTAGTCATTTTTGTAGTCACAAATTTATGATAGGGCACGGAGGAATCGAACCACCAACCTCCTGCCTATAATTAGGCAGGCGCTCTACCATTGAGCTAGCACCCTTTAAGAAGTTGTTATTGCTTGACAATGATGATATTCAAACAAATTTATGATAGATATCAATCTACAAACTACATAATTATTACTATTACAACTTACCAGTAACTAGTATTTATGAAAGTAGTCATTTACGCAGCGGATAATTGTAAATAAGGAGCTGCGTTGTATGATTTCGCAAATCTCGACGTTTCGATCCCTACTATGGGATCATCATTAGGAGACAACTGAAGCATGAGGTAAAAGACCAAGAAGCCCATCAGTATTTATAGTTAGTGTGAAGCATAATAGGTTCTAGGTTTTTAAGTCGGTTTTAAGTTTTAGAATTTTTTAATTATTTTATTTTTAATTTTTAGAAATCATTATTATGAAAATATTATAATAAGGTTTAAATATCTAAATTCAAGCGCTTTGGGAACTTCTCCAAAATCCCTCCAGACAAATCATTAGCATCATTGACTTTAGGCATTTGCGTAGTGCATCTTTGCATTCTCTTATGCCTGGGGGGTCAGCAGATTTTATAGACATTATCAGATAAGCATAAAATTTCAATCATCTGAGTAAAACTAGGCCATCTGAGTAAAACTAGGCCACTGTCAAAGAAGATCGGGAGAAAAACATACTCTTCTTGTACTGTAACGAAATATGAATCCAATTATGCAAACATGCTTGAAATTTTTTAAGATTTAGACAGTTAAACTTAAACCTGTCTACAGCACAAGATCAATTCATGCCTGGCCATTAAAATGTAAAAGGAGATAGGAAAAATTCAAAACTCACATAAAAATGATGAATTCAAAATGTATCTTTGACTTGTATTCAGGATATAAAGTTGATTCATGATATAAAGTTGCTAATCCCTTGAATCTTGTAGCATTTACAATTAAAATCACAAATTATAATAGGTCAAGGACCATTCTATCAATTGTTACTTATCAACAAATTGTCTTTCAGCTACTATATACAAGTAAATAGAAAACTTATCATATATTTAGGCTCTTGGAAAAGTATTGTAATAGTACATCTTTTGAGCAAACAACTATTAAGTTTTAACTTTTTTAGAGCACTTTTGCAATGCAGATAAAACCTCTTGTGCAACCAACAAAGGACATAATGAATGAAAAAGATGTTCATTACCAATGGCATGAGTTATTCCCAAATGGTAATGGATTGGAAGTTTACAATTTTTTCCATTATAGCTATACGTGTTTTATATTTATGCTTTAGTTCTCATCTTCTACTAGATCATTATTAAAAGATTGTTTCCCTTGCAGTACCAGGAAACATGGGTGCAATTATATCTCTCTGGGCTCCTCTCATATTGGTACGTGATATTCAATGCATTGCACTACTTCAAAATATTATAGAATTTATTCCCTTTGGATAAAATTACTACCCTCTAAAACTGGTTAGTAGCTGTAATAGTCGCAAGTTTGCAGAAAGGGAAGTATAAAATCTTCTCATTTGTACAAAACTTCTACTCCAGAGGGGGCATGTATTAAACATACCATTCTATAGCAAAATT
>LPNX010810858.1:0-23612 GCA_001517045.1 Pseudotsuga menziesii
CCTAAACCATATGGTTTCCAAAACCATGGGCCAGCACTCCACCACTAAAAAACTATAAATAAGTGGTGGAGACCCCTCATTTCATCATCCACAGTCATAAGCACCGTTACTCTGCCAAAACATCTCGTGAAACCCTAGCTTACCATCAAGCTATTTTCACCTTTGAGACCCCTATTGGCCTATTTTTCCACCATCGGAGAAGGAGAAGGAGCAGCTCGGAGCTCGGAGCCACCGACATCGGACCAGCGCAACGGACTCCACCAACCTCCACATTGGAGGTAATACTAATAAAAACACCATTACACATTTCATTATTGTCTTTTACTTCCTGTCATTTACTTTTTCTGCTTTAGCTTAGTTTTTACTTTTCAGTTTATTTTTGTTTCATTGAACTGCTACTAAGGATTCCAGATTCCTTAGTAGGTGCTCATCAGCACAAGCTAGGGTGAAAACCCTAGCTACAAGAAGACACTGGGGTTAGACAAGAAGAAGATTACTGCTATTGGGAGTGCATCTTACTGTTTTGGGGTTTTACCTTTTGTGCTAATTCTATCTCTGAGAAAGTTGTGAGGTTTTCTCCTTTATGGTTTCCCCGAGGAAAAACAGTGTGTTCATTGTCTCTTGTGTTTGATTGTCGTAATTGTTATTATCTTAGTTAAAGATATTAATAATTCTAGCTTAATGTTGAAAAACTAACATGGTATTAGAGCTAACCTGAGAAGAAGACACTGTGCAGCTGCGGGAACTAGGGCTTCCTAGTTTGTGGATTTTCCTCCACAAATTTTCAGCAAAAGTAAGGTGGAATAACTCTCCTTCTTAGGGCGCATCTTTCTGTTGAAGTAGAATCCAATTCTGAGGTTTTTCAGTTTTGGACCTGTCACTATTGTCGAAAATTAGGGATTTTCACAGAAGAGGAATTTTTCAGTGAGCCTGGGGATGGATTGGTCTCCTCCCCAAAATTAAAGCTAGGGACAAATTTCAAGGCATTTGGGTGGAAAGAACTCTGGAAAAGAAAAACCCTAATTTTCTCCTGAACGAGCTCTGCACGATTTCAGCTCAAGTTTCAGACCCGACATCTTGAACCTGGTAAGATATAAAATCTTTTGTATTTCCATTTGAGATTCTTAGTTAATATGTATCATCACACCAAGCTTGATGAAAATCTTGAGGGAGCTGATAACTTTCGAGCTTGGAATTATAGGATCTCCCTGGTACTGGAAGAAAATGAACTAGACTCCTACATCCATGAGGAGGTTCCAGTTCCAGAGGGAGATGAGGCTAAGGCCTTGCGTAAGAATAAGTTGGCTATGGAAAATAGGACCATTACTGATTCTATCAAGGATCACCTTATCCCATAGGTGTCCTCTCTCAAGACACCTAAAGCTATGTTTGTTTCCCTAACAAAATTGCTTGAAGGGAAGAACATAAATCAGAAGACGAACCTGAGAAACCAACTAAAGAATGTGAAGATTCAGAATGCAGAAATAATCCAGTCTTACTTCACAAGAGTTTCTCAGATCAAAGAGCAACTAGAAGCAGTTGATGAAGAAGTGGAAAATGCAGAAATTGTAATGACCACATTGAATGGCCTTCCTAGGTCATGGGATTCTTTCATCCAAGGAATCTGTGCTAGAAAGAAGTTAGTCAATTTTAGTAGACTATGGGAAGTGTGCTCTCAAGAAGAAGCTCAGATAGCAGCTAAAGAAGAGAAGATGGGAAGTGAAGATCAAGCTCTCATGGTACACTCCAAGTCAACAAGAAATAAAACTCATCACTTCAGAGGTAAGAACTCTCACAAAGATAACACTAGAAGAGATTTATCTAGGATAATATGTGATACATGTGATGAAGCAGGACATTATGCAAGGAATTTTCCTAGGAAACCAAACCCAACAAAGAAGAGCAACAAAAGAAGACATCATGCTCATGCTGCAGAGGATGATGAAGCATCCATGAAGAGATCCAGATATGAAAGTGAAGATTCTTCAAGCGAGGATGAATATGTTATGATCTCCGCTCTCACAGGTAACATTACTCATGGGAGTGATGATTGGCTAATAGACAATGGGGCTTCCAAACACATGACTAGATTCAAGGAATCCTTTCTGAGGCTTCCAAAACATGAATCATCTCACAAGGTGAAGCTAGGAGATGACTACCAATATCGAATAAAAGGTAGTGGGGAATCTTCCTATAAACTAGACTCTGGAAAAACTCTAACAATGAAAGAAGTATTGTTTGTTCCAATACTAAAGAAGAACCTCTTTCCATATCAGCATTAGATGCAAAAGGAATGCGGGTTGCATGCATAGATGGTCAAGTCATCATGTGGCCAAAAGGAAAGACTATCAATGATGTGGTAGTTATTAGAGAACAAGAAGGAGGATTGTACAAATTGAAGGGCCATCCAAAACAAGCCTTGGTCCATGACACAGTAGAGCCAAGTGAACTTTGGCTTAGAAGGCTTGCACATGTGCATTACAAAGAAATACCTATTGCAAGCAAAGATATTGAAGGTATTCTAGAAATCCAAGCAAAACATGATGGGGTCTGCAAAGGATGTGCGAAAGGAAAGAATACAAAGAAGATGTTTCCAAGCAGTGAAAGCAAAGAAAAATTAATCTTGGAAATCATCCACTCCGATGTTTGTGGTCCTATGCCATCAAAATCTCTAATCGGGTATGCATATTATGTTTCTTTTATTGATGACTTTTCTAGAAAGACATGGGTTTACTTCATGAAGAACAAAGATGAAGTATTCAGTAAGTTCAAGGAATTCAAAGCCTTGATCGAGAACCATACTGAAAAGAAGATCAAGACCATTCGATCAGATAATGGCAGAGAATTCACTTCAAATGAATTCAAAGAGCTATGCAAAGAATCATGGATTAATAGGGAGTTTCCCACTCCTTATAATCCACAACAGAATGGGATTGTGGAACGGAAGAACATAACTATCATGGAAGCTGCAAAAGAGATGCTTCATGATCAAGACCTTCCTATGCATCTTTGGGTGGATGCTGCCAGAAAAATGATGTGTGTACAGAACTGTACTTCACATAGAGTAATCGAGAACAAGACTCCCGAAGAAGTCTTCTCCAATAAGAAACCAGAAGTCATCCATCTCAGAATATTCAGTTGTCCTATGTACATACACATTCCAAAAGAGAAGAGAACAAAATTAGATCCTTCAGGAAAGAAAGGCATATTTGTGGGATACTTTGAAAGCTCAAAGGCTTACAGAATATATTTCCCAGGATACAAGAAGATTGACATCAGCAGCGATGTGAAATTTGATGAAGACATAGCTTACAACAAATCTAGAAAGAGACCTGCTGAAGAACCTAAGGAAGCAGAAGCACCTAGAATTCATGATACAACCATGAATGCAGAAACTGAAGAAGAATATCGAGAATTTGAAGAACCACAAAGACCTGTAGATCCACCTCTAGAGAAGAATCCTCATAAGAGGAAACCTGCTTGGGTATGAGAACTTATCCAAGGTGCAAAAAGATATGGGGCTCCAGAAGAGAATCACAGAGAAAGAAAGAGGACTAGATCCTGCTCCGGGTATGTAGCTTTACTATGTGATTTCATTGATAAAGAACCTTCTAGTTATGAAGAAGCGGCAGAACAGAAGGATGCTATGATTGAAGAGTACCAATCTATCATGAAGAATGATGTTTGGGATGTTGTCCCAAGACCAGATTGGAAGTCAGTTGTAACTTCCAAATGGATCTACAAGATCAAGCATGCTGTAGACGGTAGCATTGAGAAATATAAGGCAAGATTTGTAGCTCGGGGTTTCTCTCAGAAAGAGGGAATAGACTATGAAGAAACCTTTTCACCTGTAGCCAAATACACTTCCATTAGATCAGTACTTGCTTTGGCTACAGTGATGAAATGGAAGATACACCATATGGATGTCAAGACTGCTTTCTTGAATGGTGTAGTGGAAGAGGAAGTGTATGTAGAACATGAGCCACTCGGTTTTGAGACACATGACAGAGAGTCTCATGTGTGCAGATTGAAGAAATTCCTGTACGGTTTGAAACAGGAACCCAAGACCTGGTATGGTAGAATTGACAGCCTTCTCTCCAGTTTGGGCTTTACCAAGAGTAAAGCAGATTCCAACCTTTACTACAAGGTTGAAGATGGAAACCCAGTGATGCTTCTACTGTATGTAGATGATCGATTTGTGACAGGTACGGATGGGTTGATTGCTGATACAAAGAGAAAGCTTGCTGCCAAGTTTGAGATAAAGGACTTGGGTATGACGCATTACTTTCTAGGTATGGAGGTGTGGCAGAGTGCAGATGGAATCTTCCTTCGACAAGGGAAGTATGCAGTAGAGATCCTGAAGAGGTTTGGGATGATGGACTACAAGGTCATGGCCATACCTATGGCATCGAACCTAAAGCTATTGAGTGATGCTTCAATAGAGATGGTTGATGCTACGATGTATTGTGAGATGATTGGGTCCTTGATGTACCTGACGAACATGAGACCAGACATTTTCTTTGTTGTGAACACCTTGAGCCAGTTCTTGAAAAATCCAATAAATGTTCACTTGATTGCTGCAAAGCATATTCTGAGATACCTAAGGGGTATAGTTGATTATGGGCTCAAGTACAATGCGAATCAAAAGATTAACCTGGAGGGTTATGTTGATTCAAATTGGGCAAGCAGTGCCATCGATAGGAAGAGCATTTCAGGGTGTTGCTTCAGTATGGGATCAGATGTGATCTTTTGGTTTAGCAGGAAGTAATCCTGTGTGGCACTGAGTATAGCTGAAGCAGAGTATGTCGCAGCTTGTTCAGCTAGTTGTGAGGCAGCATGGTTGTGGAAGCTACTTTCTGATTTGTTTGATCTCTAGATGGATGCTACTTGTATAAATTGTGACAACCAGAGTTACGTAAAGTTTTCAGAGAATCCAGTGTTCCATGACAAGTCGAAGCATATCGAGATCAAGTACCACTATATCAGGGATATGGTGCAAAGGGGAGTAGTGAAGCTCCAGTATGTTGCGACGGAGGAACATATAGTTGATGTGTTGACAAAGCCATTGGCTAGAGTGAAGTTCGATTACTTCAGGGAGAAGCTTGGTGTTCTCCAGATCGAGGTTTCCTCCAAGGGAAAGTGATGAGTCCCATAGCCATTCTGACATGGTGAGAGAATTGGTTCATTCCATGGTCAGATATAAGGGCTGAGCCATTCTGTCATGGTGAGAGGATTGGTTCCTTCCATGATAGATGTGAGTGCTGGCCATTCTATTGATTAGGATAGATGTAAGGGTAACTACCATTCTGGGAATGGAGGTACCTGGTCAGTTACCAGGAACACTCAGTCTGGGGCTGAGAAGGGCCATTCTGACGAGTAGGTCACATGTAAGGGCTAAACCATTCTGTCATGGCTAAAGGATTAAGTTCCTCCCATGTCAGATGTGAGTGTTGGACATTCTGTCAAGTAGGATGGATGTAAGGGCAACTGCCACTCTCCGGGAGAGTGGAGGCACCTAGTCCATTACCAGGTAGCTTAGTCTGGGACTGGGGGCCATTCTGACGAGGGTGTAGGATTCAGTTCCTACCAGGTTAGATGTGAGTGCATTCCCTTATGATGAGGGTGTAGGATTTGGTTCCTACCAGGTCAGATGTAAGTACAGAGCCTTTCCATCATTATGAGAAGGATGCGATTCTAGCCTGGATGAAAGTATGGAAATCTTTCATCACTGTGAGTAGGATGTGTTCCCACCTGGATGGATGTAAGTGGAGAAATATTCTATCACAGTGAGCAGGACGCGATTCCAGCCTAGATGAAAGTATTGAAATATTTCATCATTGTGAGTAGGATGTGTTCCTTCTTGGATAGAAGTCTTCCATCATTGTGAGCAGGATGTGATTCCATCCTGGATGAAAGTATGGAAATATTTCATCATTGTGAGTAGGATGTATTCCCACCTGGATGGAAGTGAGTACTATGCCTTTATGACGAGTAGGTCAGATATAAGTGCTGAAGCCTTTTCACAAATGACAGTGATGTCCTGTCATGCTGGTGAATGTGAGTGTTGGGCATTTTTGATGTGATTGTAGGTTTCTACATGATCAGATGTGAGTGTTGGGCATGCCTTTTTGACGAGTAGGTAAGATGTAAGTGTTGGGCGAAGACCTACATGATGGCTAGGCCTACAACTAGCATGAAATAAGGCTAGCTCTATAGAACTTCCTATGATGAGAAGAATCATGAGATAGCACACATGATGATGACCAGATGAGATCCAGATCGAGCTATGGTCCAGATCCAGTTATGATGACTCCGAGAGATCCAGATCGAGTGATGATCCAGATCCAGCAGTGATGATCCAGATCTAGTCCAATGATGATGATCCAAATCGAGTGATGATCCAGGTCCAGTGATGATGATATAGATCGAGTGAGGATCCAGATCCAGTGATGATGATCCAGATGGAGAGATGATCCAGATCCAGTGATGATGTCCCATGATGATCCAGATCGAGAGATGATCCAGATTCTAAGGATGAAGATGACTTGAAGACTCAGAAGACTCGAGATGCAGATGATGAGATGATCTAGTTGATATAGAGAAGAAGACCAGTGCTGAAAATTGTGTCGAAAGAATACCTTCATAGTTAAGAGGGAGTGTTGATGTATTTGTAACTTTGGAATGTATTCATATATGTATCTTATGTATTGTAACATGATTTTTATTTCGGTATGTATCTATTATGTAATTGAGTCATGTTGGCATGCCCCGATGTTCCAATCGGGAGAATCAATAATGTAAACAAGTAATGTCAAGTCATAGTGGGTAACCCTCCGATTGTCTAAGGGTTAAAGTCCTCGCAGTTCCAGGGCACTAGGGTTATTAGACTCTCCAAGTAGAGGTCAGCCCTAGTAGGGTTTTATTCATGTTAGGATTAGTATAAATAGAGAGCTAGAATCTCTATTTAGCACACATCACTCACACACTCAAGTGTATCACATAGTTGAGGAAGGAGAAGACACTGGGGCTAGACAAGAAGAAGATTATTGCTTTCGAGAGTGCATCTTACTGTTTTGGGGTTTTACCTTTTGTGTTGATTCTATCTCTGAGGAAGTTGCGGGGTTTTCTCCTTTATGGTTTCCCCGAGAAAAAACACGGTGTCCATTGTCTCTTGTGTTTGATTGCTGTACTTGTTATTCTCTCAGTTAAAGATCCTAATAATGCTAGCTTAATGTTGAAAAACTAACATAATATTGTGCTTATCAAACTTTGTGTTGTTGAACGTATCTGGTGAATATAGTGTAGTAAATCTATGGGAAAAACTAGGGAGTTTGTATCAATCAAAATCCCTTGTGAACAAGTTGTTTCTACAAAAGAAGTTGTTTCACCTCAGAATGGATGAGAATGACACTGTAACAAAGCATTTAAATTTCTACAATACTCTAGTAAGTCAGATAACCTCTATTGGTATCAAAATGGATGAACAAGATAAATGTATTACATTATTGTGTTCTTTGCCATTTCCTTGGACAACCTAATTATTGCAATAGGTAGTGCTAGTGAGGTGAACTTAAAATTTGATGAAATTATATCATCCCTACTATCAGAAGAGATGAGGTAGAAAACCATATATAATAATAGCATGGATTCCTTCTCTATGAGAGGTCGTCCCAAGGAGAGAAACAAAAACAAAGGATCTGAGGCGAGGTCTAAATCTAAGGGTAGATCTAAATCCCCAAGAAAAGGAATAAGGAAGTGTTGGAAATGCGGTAAAGTTGGGCACTATAAAAAGGATTGCAGATCTAAGAATGTTGAGAAAGCAAAGGGATATGAGGATACCCCTTCCATAGAGGAGAAGAACTCCTCAGAAGAAGGAGGGGATGTGTACCTAGCTTCCACGAGTAATCCTCCAGAACGTGATATATGAATGATTGACTTAGGTGTTTCATGTCATATGACCCCTCATAGGGAGTGGTTCTGTGAATATGAAAAGTACAATGGAGGAGATATGTACTTGGGAGATGATTCAGCAACCAGTATTATTGGACGTGGTAGAGTCAAGCTAAAACTGAAGGATGGAAGGATTAGAACTCTTGCTGGACTGCTACACATTCCAAATCTAGCAAGAAACTTGATATCTGTGGGAAAGATGGATGTTGCAGGTGTAAAGACTGTGTGTGGAGATGGCAGTTGCGAAATGGTTCGAGGATCAATGGTATTGATGAGTGGAGTTTGGTATGGAACTATGTACAAAATATTGGGAAAAACCATCATTGATGAATGTAACAATTCTGTTGTGCTGCAAGAAGGAGGTAAAGATGAAAAAACCCTGACTGCATAAGGAGGAAAGAAAATGCTATGGCATCAAAGATTGGGGCATATTGAAGAAAAGGGACTTCGAGCATTACAAGGTAAAGGTATGGTTGAAGGTATGACTAATTGCACTATGAATTTTGATTTCTATGAACATTGCATATATGGAAAACAAAATCGAGTAAGATTTGCATCTAGTGCTACAAGAGCAAAGGGAATTCTAGAATTAATACATAGTGATGTGTTTGGACCTGTCTCTGTTCCATCAATAGAAAAATCTGTGTATTATGTTTCATTTATAGATGATTTATCAAGGAACATATGGATTATTTACTTCAAAAGAAATCTAAAGTATTTTTCAATTTAAATAATTTAAGGCTCTTGTAGAAAATTAGTTAGAAAATAAAATAAATGTGTCGAGGACAGACAATGGTTGAGAGTTCCGTGGGAATGAATTCGAGGACTTTTGTAAGAAGTGTGGTATAGCAAGGAAAAAGAATACTCCATACACACCTCATAATAATGGAGTTGTTGAGAGGATGAATAGGACATTGATGGAAAAGGCAAGGAGCATGCTAAGCAGTGTTTGGATAGGACAAAAATTCTGGGCAGAAGCAGTGGAGATAGCATGTTACTTGGTAAACCAATCACCCACATCAGCATTGATTGATAAAACTCCACAAGAGGTATGGACTGGTAAGAAACCCTCTATTAAGCATCTAAAAGTTTTTGGTCATGATGCTTATGTACATGTTCCAAAGGAGAAAAGGAGTAAGTTGGATAACAAAGCTGAGAAGTGTATCTTTATTGGTTATAAAGATGGTATGAAAGGGTATAAGCGTTGAAATCCTATAACTAAGAAGACTGTTTACAGTCTAGATGTTGTGTTTCGAGAGGTCAAAGGAGTCCCCAGACAAGAAATGAATCCAATGGAAAAGGAACCAGAGAAAATAGAGTTTAAGTTAGAAGGTGAAGAATCTGACTCAATAGAAGAAGCAGAATCAGAAGAAGAAGAACCTCATACTCCATTTTTGAGGAGATCATCTCAAGAAATAAGGAAACCAAAACGGTATTCCCCTCCCAATTTTCGCTCTCATTTTGTTATGTATAATACTGATGATGATCCTATAAATGTGAAGGAAGTTGTTAATTTAGAGGATAGTGATCTCTGGAAAAAGGCCATGGATGAAGAAATGGATTCCTTGGACAAAAATGAAGCTTTGAATCTAGTCCAGTTACTAGCTGGGAGAAAATCTGTTGGGAGAAAATGGTTATTTAAAAAGAAGTTGAATGCAGAAGGTAAAGTGGATAAGTATAAATCCCGTTTGGTAGAAAAGGGATATTCTCAGGTAGAGGGGATTGATTTTGGTGAAATATTTTTTCCAGTTGAAAAATTAACTTCTATTAGATTTCTTCTTTCTATTGTTGCTGCTTTTGATCTTGACGTAGAGCAGATGGATGCGAAGACAACATTCTTACCTGGGGATCTGGAAGAAGAAATATACATGAAACAACCAGAAGGGTTCATAGTAAAGGGAAATAATGAGTTGGTATGTAAACTAAAGAAGTCCCTTTATGGTCTAAAGAAATCTCCAAGGATGTGGTACCAAAAGTTTGACACATACATACTTGGATTGGGGTTTGTGAGAAGCAAAGCTGATCACTGTGTATATTCCAAACAGGTTGGTGATCACTTCATTAACATAGTTCTGTATGTTGATGACATGATGTTCATTGGAAACAACAAAGATGTTATAAAGGAGGTGAAGTTTCAACTGTCCTCCAAGTTTGATATGAAATATCTCAGTGCTACAAAATTCATTCTGGGAATGGAGATAAGAAGAGATCATGCAAACAAAATGGTCAGTTTAAATCAAAGAAAATATGTTCAGATGATACTACAGATATTTAACATGCAGGAAAGTAAGCCGGTCAAGGTTCCTATTCCTGTAGGTGTAAAGTTATCTGTAGAGAAGTGTCCCAAGACACAAGAAGAAGAAGAAGAAGACATGTCACGAGTTCCATATGCTAGTGCAGTTGGTAGTTTGATGTATGCAATGGTCTGTACAAGACCAGACATTTCTCATGTAGTGGGATTTTTTAGCAGATATATGTCAAAACCAGGAAGGGAGCATTGGACAGTTGTAAAGAGGGTCTTCAGATATTTTCATGGAACCACAGATTATGCAATCTACTACCAAGGAAGACCTGGACCAGACAGAGTGATAAATGTACATGAATTTGTTGATACAGACTAGGCTAGAGACCTTAATCATAGAAGATCTATAAGTGGGTATGTGTTTAACCTATTTGGAGGAGCTATCAGTTGGATGAGCAAGAGACAAGTTGTAGTTTCACTCTCAACTATAGAAGCTGAATACATGGTAGCTACTCATGCAAGCAAAGAAGTTGTGTGGTTGCAAAGATTGTGTGTAGTTATTGGGTTTGTACAGAAAGGTGTAAGGTTATATTGTGATATCCAAAGTGCAATCTTCCTGGCAAATAACCCTGCTTATCATGTTAAGACAAAGCATATTGATGTGCAATATCACTTTGTGAGAGATATGGTTGAAGACAAGAAGGTGCTACTGGAGAAGGTTGACACCATGAAAAATGTTGCAGACTCATTAACAAAGTCTGTTAGTACAGAGAAGTTCTCTTGGTGTAGAGAATCTAAGGGCATCGATGCACTGGACTTGTGACTTTATGAGTACATAACTTATTGCTATGGAAAGGAAACAACAAGTGGGAGAATGTTGGGTATATGTTATATTCTTTGCATGTGTATATGGAGGGGAGGTGCGCATGTTAGTTGTTTATAGTTGTTTGGCTATTTAAATATTTTATGGCTATTTATAGCTTTTTGTGGATATTTTTAGAATTTGTCTAAAATATGTAACTTAATCATGGTTAAGGGATTGGAGTCTTTTTCTAATCTGAGTTAACAAATTAGGGTATTTGGATGTTGTGGAATACCTATATTTTGTATTGTGAGGATTCATAACGGAATAAAGAGAATATAGGAGGTGTGGCTCCAAGGTTTTCTGGTTTTTCCCGGTAAAGGGTTTACAGGGTAAATCTCTATGTTTATGTGTGAATGATGTGTTGTGATCTCTATTTTGCTTAAAAGAATCTGTATGCTTTGATTCTCTGCATGGGTTTAAAACTTACATGTTTCAACATCATTTTATACATATGTGTGTCCATCCCAATTTTTTTTTCACTATTTTCAAAAATTGAAAAAACAAAGATACCCTTTTGAAGAGGATGCATCGATGTATGGGCTATGCATTTTTAAGAAATTTTTGGATGTGTATTTTTTACCCTGAGGATTTTTCTTTGAGCTGCATCGAAGTTGTTTTTAGGTTTTCTAAGTGTAATTTTTAGAACTAATTAAAAAAAACTATATGAATTCCAAAACGCATGCATGATACCTCAATGGATAGAGGATCCAGTGATGAATCTATTGGTATGAAATATACTCAGTTATGTGCCATGAATGACATGTTTTACACCCTTCGAAGACACATAGAAACATTGATTTTCTTGTAAGAGGGATAATTCTATTCTTTCTAGGCCCTCAATTGAGGTCTGGGGCTCGATCGAGGTATTCAAATCCCTCGATTGAGGTTTTAACAATAGCTATATCGAGGGTTTATTAAACCCTCGATTGAGGGTATAATAAATCCTTGATCGAGCTGTTGTTAAACCCTCGAAAAAAAACTTTTTACATGACTAGAAAGGTTTTATATGCACGCTTACCACATTTATATTTAGTACAAAAAATTAAGGAGTTAAATCCTAGCCTCCTGGTTCTCAACATCTTCTGGGAACTAAATACCATAATCCCTATCTAAAATATTATGCCCATGCATGCCATTTTAGAAATGGGCTTCAAGGACCCAACCAAGAGAATGGAGGTAAGGAATTTCAACATCATTTGATTCCTATCAGTAATATATCCAATGTGTATACAATTGCTTGGACTTAATGTTTTCCTGTACCTAAATAAAGATTTAGACAAGTCCTTTTATTTATCAATAAAGACCTCATCTAAACACTTCTTTCGAGCTACTAATGACAAGTTGGGGAATAGAGAATCGACTCGATGAGGTGATGGAGGTTATCCTAGTTTCCCTCAATAGGTTTAAGGAAACGCATCTTGGTTACCATTAACATGATTGGAAAGAGCATGTCTAGTGTAGTTATTAGATAACATAACATGCATCTCTTTGAACTCAAAACTATCTTGCACTTTTGAAAAGATGCATATTCTCTTTTGAAATGAAATCTAGTATGCATTTTCATAATAAAAAAAAGATGATGATGATGCTTAAATTTGCATGTAGAACCAAAGATTAATAGTTGTTTATTCATATATGAGCATAACAAACTTGTAGAATTAATGCCTAGCTCTGTAGACGTTTCTTAAGATTATGTTGCTTTAACAAATGGGTTGGCATAGCATTAGAAGGGAAACTATTTTCTTGCTTGAAATACAATTTCAGAAGTATCAGATACTACAAAATTTAAAACTATATCATCCATTCATTTACTTCCAACTACATATGTAGAGGAAAAATGCAAAGATTGGAAGTAGAGATACTTACATGTTTTCTTTCAAATTATACCCAATCCATATATATTGCTATGTCCAACACAATTTTCCAAAAACTTCACCTCAACCAACCCTGCAAATAATAAATCTCTTAGAAATTTAACCAAAAAAACAAAAATCATGACATTGCCAACTTATTCTACCAATAAACCTTTCAACATTTTACCTAGAAACTAGAAGTACCTAGTACAAACCACCATGGGGCCAAGGGTTTGACAAATTTATTGTTGAAATCTTTTTAACGTTCATTAAACTACTTCTTGATAACACAAAATAGGGTTGGAATGGAGTAGCAGTGCGGGTGGGTGGGCATTGATGATCAGAATTAGAGTTACAGAAATGTAGTGAAAGGTTTTAAATACTAAAAATAATTTTATCCTTCATATATAATTTTTTATTTTAAAAAACTACAATTATGTGATATGACTTTGAAAACACTAATTTTTATCTTAATCGTCATGTTCTATTCCGCCTTGGGCTCTGGGATTTAATTATCTATCTTGAATATCCATATGATAGGTAGATTGTAGTCCTGAGAATCTAGGTCGAGTGGACACAACTTGCCTAAGTTCAACTCATCAATTGAATTGCGAGCATCATTGCTCTCCTTTGTTCAATGCAAAAAGAAACATATCACTTCGATTGATCCCCAAGGTGATTCCCTCTAGTCTTACAAGTTATGGAAATCACAAATGGGCTCATCCTTGATTGCTATCCATCTATCCTACTACGTTGTGGGATATAATACAATACATGCAATCTAATTAATGTTTAGTAGAAATATGTCCTCTGCGGGAAAGAAGAAATAAAATCCATATCGTACACTTGGGAATCCAAATCATCGTAATCCTGAGCTTCCATGTGGAGGGGACACAACTCTCCTAAGTTTAGCTAATCAATTGAATTCCATGCATCATTGCTCTCCTTTGTTCAGTGGATAAAGAAACATATCACTTCAGGTCATCTCAAAACGATTTCTGGGGTAATTTACAACCATAAATATTCACATAATTTAAATCCATAAATATTCCCCCACATTGAAACATAATTTAAAACCATAAATACCCCCCCTACATTGAAACATACTTTAAAACCTTAAATATTTCCACAATTATCATGAACTATGTAATTTATATAAATATTTTGTAACATTCTCACTAGTTTTTTTAAGAATTCCACCTAGACATAAAAAGTGTTGCTCCAAGAATTTAATGCTGAAAAGGATATGTGTCCTTGACCTTGGGCTTGGGATAACATAGAGGGAAAGAGAGCTATGGGGCATTCTCAAAATATTTAACATTCAAACTATCATCATGCTAATATCAATATCAAAGAACAAGTATGGTTTTGATGGCACATAGAAATGAATGAACTTAATCAGAATTCTCACTATTGTAATCTTAGTGTTAGATAGTTGTGTAAAACAAAAAAAAGAAATTGCATTGTATTAATTGCCCAAACCTATGCAAAATTTGTGGATTGTTAACATATCATACATTCAATTATTAATCATGTGGTTTGTACCTATTAAGTATCTATTTCATTAATGGGTCATGAGTTACATACTAAGTGGTTGAAAAACCCACAAATGTGCTCAAATAATAATCAAATATGATAAACCATATATAGAAAGGTCAATGTCATGGCCTATTACAAGAAAACACATAGAATTACAAATGCTATAATCACATAATTATGAATCAACAAGTTAAGTACCTTTGGATAGATGAAAATGTGAGCATGAAAAAAGAAATATGACCTCATTTCCTTGGGTTATATCAATTTCCATTGTTTACTCTTCATAATTTTTATTGTGCCACACATTTGCAGTTAATCTTGCTAGTAAATTATTGAATGACATTAGAATTTACATCAATACCACATGACTAATTGTTTTGGTGTTTCATAATGCTATGAGTGGAGGAAAATAAATAAAGGAAAAGGTCTTACGATGATTGTGGGATCTGAAAAACAAAATCTATGGAAACTAAACATGATACTAATTCTCATTTAGGCAAGAATTCAAAATGTTCAATGACATGAATTCAAATGGGAATTCAAAATACAAGGTGTCCAAGCATATTTTGGAAGACTTCATTAATTGAAAATTTACATGATGCATATCGAAATACAATGTCAATATCAAGCTATGAGTTTGATCAAGGTCTCTAAAACCATCGATCAAGCTTTTACACGTGTTTTTAGAAATCTCTATTGAATTTTTATGTGCCATTAGAGAAAAACTCGATCGAGCTAGCAACTCAATCGAGATTTTCAAAACTTTAACTAAAAAAATATTTGAGTGCCCATATTCGTGTGTGCATATGAATATGGACACCCAAAAATTTCTTTAATCAAAGTTTTTAAAATATTGTATTGTTCATGGGAACAAGGTATTCGAATTCAATTTAAATCAAACATAGAATTATATGACAATAAAATTTAATAAAACATAATTTCGACTAGAAGAATGATACTTGTGGGTAAAAGTACATACCTTGAATAAGAAACAAGTAAAAGCATTACTACTGCCACTTCCTCTAGATTTTATGTGTAAATATTAGTCGCGGAGTAATTGGAGTTATATATGTGATCAATCATATCTATAACTCCAATTACTTTGCGACCCATATGTACAAATGAATATAAATGACGCTTTTCATCTATAAACATCTATTATATCTATATCCCATCTCTAATATTCTTTCACTAAATTTCTATGCAACAAACGCAGTGAATTAAATGAAGGTTGGTTTCCTATTTATAGTTATAATGACTAGAGATGCTCAATCAAGCTATCATTTAAAAACCTCGATTGAGATTTTCCTAAACCCTCGATCGAGGTCTTAACACCTCAATCGAGGATTTAAGAAAACCTTAATCACACATTTTTTAAACCCTTGATTGAGGGTTTATCAAAAGCTCGATCGAGGTACGTTTTTTTTTTCTTTCCGAAATTGCATTACCAAAAATTGTAACCCACGTGCATGGATGCACCCTTCTACTTAGCATATTTGGAAAGGATGCTGATTGAATTATCTATCAATGGAAGGAATCCCAAGAACATTATTTAATTCAAAAAACCAACCCATTAAACTCGGTTATTACTTAATGAAAAAAATAATATGACAACTCAACAAGCCAAATCCCAAGATACAAACTTTAGTCAAAACAAAAAGATACAATGTTTCAATCAATCTCCTAGACAAAATTGAACCTAGATTATCATCCACTCGTTGTTGACCCATCAAATCTATAAGTCTTCTCTGATAAAATTTATCAAGGCCATTTTATTTAACTAAGCTCCATAATTTGGGTATTCCATTCAATTCATGTGGACGATAAACCAAGATTAATGTTGGGGTCGCAAGGTGACTAAAAGGGAAGATACATCACTATCCTGGATGGTATGGTTTTATACTAATAAATTTATTTTAAAGCACAAACACATAATTGATTTCCTCATGACTTGTTTCAAATTTTCATTTTTATCATATGATCACAATTTTCACAAATACTCTGTTTGGAGTACTCTACTAGTTATAGAAAATGTATATTTTGCATGCATTGTAAAATGATCTAATGTTGACAACTAAACAAAATGGTGATGATACATTTTCTCTATATTTCTAGTAGGCATGCAAATACAAGTTGCATAGTATAGCATGCAAGTTTGACATTGATACAAAAATAACAAGCATGCTATCGAGACAATGGAGAGAGATACCATTTGGTATTTTTCTATCCAATGTCTAATGTACATAAGGCCCATATAACAGTTAATGCACAAGTCCCATTCCATTTTATCCTTGCTAGATCCCAAAACTACCATATCATCGACATAAAATAACAATAGTACAAATTTAGCTTTATTAAAAGACCTATAATAGACACAATGATCATACTCACATCTAGAGAATTTTTTTTTAACCATAAATTAATCAAGTTTTAAATTCCATTCCCATGGATCTTGTTTCATCCCATACAAACTCTAATTGAATCTACACTCTAGGTCTTCTTTAACTTTTTCCCCAAATCCTTCTGGTTTCTTCATGTACAATTCCTCCTCCAAACCACTGTGTAGAAACATTTTCTTGACATCAAGATGCTCCAACTCTAGCTCATGAATATCTACTAAACCCAACACATCTATGATAGGGGTCATTTTTACAGTTGGCGAAAAAAATCCTTTATAAATCAAGGCCCTTTTGCTGAGCATAAATTTTCACCACCAATATAGCCTTGTATCGCTTCTTCCCACCTACTTCTCCCTTCAACCTATAAACCCATTTGTTTTGTAATTCTTTCCTCTTAGACAAAGAGGAGCTAAATCGCATGTGTGATTGGCCATGCCTTGGTCGAAGTGGTCAAGGGTAATAGATCTATTGTTGGTGCTTTTCTTACTTTTGGCTTTCCAAGGTAAAAATCTTCTTCTTCATTGAGTGTGCTTGAATATTATAGATATTTTTCATTTTATTTTTCCTTGCAATTTGTATTAGATTGAGATTTGAAGGAAAGTGAAAAATGTGTTCTAAGTTATGTGTGCTTGAATTGAAATGGTTCATGGGTATGTGAACCATAATAAACTACATCTAGAAATTCATGGTAAAAATAATTTGAAGATGAGCACATAGAATATGCAAATGAAGAAGTGAATCATAAGTAGAATGCATGCTAAAATTTTTATATGAGAACATAGAAGATGCAAATGAAGGAGTGATTGACTCACATTATTGTAAGTTTTTATGGAGTTATAATTCTATCACAATGTAAATGGGGCATATGGCTATAAGACTTGGTTAGTCATGTGTACCCATGGCTTGGTGAGTCACCTATGAAAATTCTAAAGGTGTATTTAGGTAGATTGAAGAAGGGGGCATGTTGTATTTATAATTACCGAGTTCAATATTTGAGAAGGGTTGGCTATTGCCCCAAATAAATTTTAAAAGGTGATTGTTACGTCAAACTTGACCGGGTTAAGTTTAGTATCTCGTGGTATTTTCCATTATTATTGCATGTGATGAAGCCTACTTAAGGGCTTGATGAAATCCAATATAAAGTGTAATAACCCAATTTTTTCTTGGAATTTATTTATCAAAAATTATGTAAATTGTGTAAATATGCTAGTATTGGATTCCCTGTGAGTAGCTCAAGGCCAATGCCTGACTAGTCAATGGATAGGCATGTAAGAATGTATGCATTTTCATTTGGACCATATGGTTGGCCTGTCATGCTAACTCGAAATATACTTAAATATTATGTGCATAAATAATAAAATGGTCCAAGAATGCTTATGTAAAGAGCACTATGTTTATGTTCTCCATGGTTCCAACAATGGGAAAAAATTATGTAGATATTTCTCTTAGATGGTTTTGCAACCCGGGTAGAGAATGGCTCCATTGTAGCCCTCAATTATGTGTCTTAAGGCTCGAATTCGTAGCCTCATTCAATCTTGTTGATTGGAGTGGTAGTAGGATAGAGGTCACATTGCGTACTCCATGTGGGACTTCTCTCTAGTGGGAGTGATCTATTCTTATAGAGTGAGATGGATTTTCTATGTTACAAGGATATCTTATTTCTTTGTATATTAGACAAATTCTAATCTAATGTTGAATTTGGAAATTGGCCATAAGAAGTGACCGAGGGACTTCCTAGAGTATGGTCAAATCAACATTAGAGCTCTATTAAATAATTTAATCTACATTTGAGGAGAAATATTCTATGATGAATAAAAACCCATGAAGACAAGGAAAACCATTGAATAAGTTCCAAAGAGAATTGAACAATCTCCATAAGAAAATAGAGACAAGATGACAAGTTGGCTTGAAAGTAAATAAAAGTGGAAGTGAAAAACTAGAAAGTTGTCCTAGAGAAGGAAGACAAGTCGACCCTATTTGAGGAAACTTATATTGAATGGATGAATATAAATAGAGAGCTTATAACCTCATTTGTACACACACACTCACACAACATCTTATCTTCACTTGTGTGCATATTCTTGGAAGGCCTAGCAAAGGAAAGAATCAAAGTTTTCGAGTTCACTTATTCACTTAGAAAACTCAGTACTCTTGCTAGGGTTTCTTGTGAAGGATGGAAAAAATATATTGTACTAAGTTTCATCTTCATGATTGGTATTCTTATTGTATTGGATGATTTCTTTTAGTAAAATTTTGCTGGCTTTTCTACCTATTGGGTTTCCTAAGATAAAGTCTTTGTGTCTCTGATGAATGATTATATGCTTCAATGATCGTTTCTTTTATTTATAGTGCAAATGAAAATTGATATAATTGTGGGATGGATCTAATACCAAAATAAAGTTCAAAGGGATGAAAATTATAATGCTAATATAAAAAAAATTGAACACACTAGAAGGGATATGATTCCACCAGAGGGGAAGATGAAAGGGGGCATATGGGAGACTAAATCCTTTGCTACCAAGTGTCAACTGTAGAACTCATAAAATTTCTTCCATGTGCCTTAAATAATCCAATTATTTCCTTTTTTACCATTTCCAACCATTGAATGCATGCGTGAGGTAGGTGGAAAAAGTCACCTCATACAATTAATGAAGCATGAGACTAACTGCAATTTTTTAATAGTTCTATTAGCTTCCAAAAGTCAGTCTATACTTGTCAAACGTCCTTTATTCTATGTCCAAAAGCTATCTCATTTGTATTTTCGCCCTTATCTCATATCCCTTGGATTGAACCCTCATTCTCTCATTCCTTGATACATATCTACACTATGAAAATCTCTCCATTGTTTCTCATCTCCATTTTGACCAAATCGGGTAACCCAAAAGTTTGAATTGAGGGAAAAAGTTGCAAATTTGGAAGATAAATAGATGGTTGCAGGTGGCCAAAGGGGTTGGGAAATGTAGGAATTCTTACCCATTAAGTTATGTTTCTCATATATGTTTATGAAGACACAAATTGAGGATATAGGTGGTTCTCTAACCATAAACACTAGATTGGCCTCCTTCTATGCACACACTGGAAGCACCTGGTAAAATGTATTTCACAAGAGACCTATGGATCAATGAAGGGAATTCCTGAGCTAAAATGGGTGTTGTTTGGTGAAGGTATTGTGGAAGCCAAGGCTGAGAGATGAGTGATATCTGTGTAGAGATTTGTATGAGCATTTGACTAAGCATAGAGAGAAGAATTGGTTGTGGGATGAGAGAAAGAATCTTGGAGGTCTTTACTGTTGAAAATCTGAATAAAACATCAACATCTCATTGTGACATTTCATCAAACACTTTGCATGCAAACTATATTTATGTTCATCAGAGTTATGATTTATTTCAGACTAAAAATGTAAATCTACAGATAACTTGAACATAAATACTCATACATGCACCCAAATGAATCTAGCTGAAGATACAAATACACATCAGAACACTGAGAAATTTAGGGCCAAGCCCAGGGAAAAACCCTCACCTATGTGAGGTAAAACCCAAGAGAATTTATTAGAGAGAGAAGATGCATTTTAGAGAATAGATTTATGCTAGAACATACTGAGAAAATACATTGAAAAAAAATGCAGCAGACAAGAGAAAAATACCAGCAGTAAATGCTTCTGTACAACCCCTCTCCTTCAGCAAATTTCTAGAAACTCGTGCCACAGACAGCCACCTCGATTTCTGTACAAGAGCTTAATGAAAAAGCAAGTACACACCTCGGTTTATGTGTCACTATATGATTTCTAAACCTGTTGCTGCTGTACGGCCTGTACTTGACTACGGCCTGCTGTACGATCTAGACAGTACGACCCTGCTCTTGAAAACGTGTTGCAACTCTGCTACCTCGTTTTCTATGCCCTAGCAAACTAAATCTGATATCTTCTTCTCTGAAAAATGATCTCTCTCTCTCACATGTGAGTGCCTCCTTCTCTCCCATGTGCCAACGGAAGATTCTCTTCCTTGGATGTATTTTTCTCTTTTCCCAATGAGCCATTAAATAAGTGAAATCTCCTTTAGAAACCCTAACTAACTAAAACCCTAACCCTAACTTTATTTCAAGGGTCAATATTAAATTATATCTAAGGGTCTTTATTAAATGCACATTAAATGTCAATTTAATCATTTAATGTCATTTATTACATTCATATTATTTAATAAAGTCACTTTCACTTTATAAAAATAAAGTCACTTTTTATAATATAAAGTGAACTTAGGAAAATACAAAAACTATGTCCCCACCAAGACATTACAAAAATGGTGAAGGACCTACTGAGTTACAATAAAAAATAACACTCCCTCTTAACGAGGAAGGTCCTTCAAAATAGGATCTATGTCACTTTCCTCTTTCATCTGCTGGAACTCCCTCTTGCTCCTGAATCTGGATCTGTGACCTGTAGACCACACTCTGAATGCTTCGTAAGAATCTGCATCTTCTTCAACATCCTCCTGCTCAAATCCCTCATACTGGTTGAGTCTTCTACCAGTACTCACAAGAGAACCACTGTTCTCAGGAAACTGAATAATAGGCGCCACTGCAGTTTCCACATCTGTTCCGGATCCTGAAAGCCATCCAGAACACGGATATACATTAGCTCCTTTTAATGTATATAAATTCTCTTTCTGGAAACCAAGCAGAATGGTGCCATCAACATCTCCACCAGGAATCAGGAATACATGCTCCCTCTTGAACAGTACTTCAAATCCCATGCTCTCTAGAGTTGATACTGAGATCAAACTGGTTCTCAGTTTTGGTACATACAAAACCCCATGCAAGACTAGGGTTTCTCCATCGAATAAACTAAATTGGACTAAACCGATTCCCCTTACTGCTCTAACTGTGTCTCCTTGCTGAACAAAGTGACCCGGACCTATCTCTGTGACACTCATGAACTTTCTCAGAGTGTCAGTCATGTTCTTGGTCGCACCACTATCAATGAGCCATTCATGATCAAGAATCTCTCTGCAGTTTCCAATACTAGGTGCTATAGAAACAAGTGCAAAATCTTTCTCAAAAGTCTCTGCAAAATCTGCTACAGCAGCCTGAGTTGAAGATTCTGACACTGAACCTCTGCTCTTCCTCTTCTCAGTATTTGGACACTGAGATGCATAGTGACCAAAAGTGTTACAAGCAAAACACCAAACCTTACTGAGGTCCTTCTTCTTCTTCCCTTTCCGAGCAACAACAAGAGCTACATTTTCTTCTCCACTCAGAGGGCTCTGAAGAATCCCCTCTCTTGATTATTCTTAGACAAAGTCATCCCACAACCTTGTCCAATCTGGTAGCTTATCTCTAGCCACCACCCCTTTTACAAAGGTATGCCATTTAGTGGAGAACCTGTTAAGAGCATGTCTCACAAGCTCTTCATCTTCTACTTTCTCACCGGCTGCACCCAGTTCATCTCTGACCTGAGTGATCTTGGTGAGATAAGTAGTCACTGTATCAGTCTCCATCATCTTGGTATTTCTCAGCTTCTCTCTAAGAACCATCTTTCGGTTTTGGTTCTTGCTCTGATATAAGGTACACAAGGAAGCCCACATGTTAGAAACATACTTCTTTCCAGAAATAAATGGAATCACATGATCCTTGATAGAATCAAAAAGAATCTTCTGAGCTTTGATGTCCCTTCTCTCAAACTCATCTTTCTGTATAGCATCTATGGGAACTACAACAGTAGCAGTAGATCCCACAATATCCCATAACGCCTGCTCTTTGAAAAATATCGTGATTCTTTCTTTCCATGGACTGAATTTACTGGATCCATCCAGTTTGTCCTCGAACCTCAATCCAGCTGCTGCCATGATGCTTGGACTGAATGATCCATTTGCAATACCCTCTCTTCTATGTTCTACACAACATGTACAATATCTTCAGCAACCTTGCTCTGATACCAAGTTGAAAATCTGACTAAAACATGAACATCTCATTGTGACATTTCGTCAAACACTTTGCATGCAAACTAGATTTATGTTCATCAGAGTTATGATTTATTTCAGACTGAAAATGTAAATCTACAGATAACTTGAACATAAATACTCATACATGCACCCAAATGAATCTAGCTGAAGATACAAATACACATCAGAACACTGAGAAATTTAGGGCCAAGCCCAGGGCAAAACCCTCACCTCTGTGAGGTAAAACCCAAGAGAATTTATTAGAGAGAGAAGATGCATTTTACAGAAGAGATTTCTGCTAGAACATATTGAGAAAATACATTTAGAAAAAATGCAGCAGAAAAGAGAAAAATACCAGCAATAAATGCTGCTATACGACCCCCTCTCCTTCAGCAAATTTATAGAAACTCGTGCCACAGACAGCCACCTCGATTTCTGTGCAAGAGCTTGATGAAACAGCAAGTACACACATCGGTTTATGTGTCACTGTATGATTTCTAAACCTGTTGCTGTTGTACGGCCTGTACTTGACTGTACGGCCTGCTGTATGATCTGGACAGTACGACCCTGCTCTTGAAAACGTGTTGCAACTCTGCTACCTCATTTTCTATGCCCTAGCAAACTAAATCTGATATCTTCTTCTCTGAAAAATGATCTCTCTCTCTCACGTGTGAGTGCCTCCTTCTCTCCCATGTGCCAACTGAAGATTCTCTTCCTTGGATGTATTTTTCTCTTTTCCCAATGAGCCATTAAATAAGTGAAATCTCCTTTAGAAACCCTAACTAACTAAAACCCTAACCCTAACTTTATTTCAAGGGTCAAGAT
>LPNX010810925.1:4553-15264 GCA_001517045.1 Pseudotsuga menziesii
ATTACCCTTAAACCCGCGTACATCAGGATGTGTACAAAAGGCCAAATGTTTTTAGAGTTTTCCTTGATGTGGATCCGAGTCACTTATCTCTTGGCCTTCCATATGCCTCAAGATCACTCGGATTTGACCTTCCATTACCCCATTGAAGCACTATATAAGGAACCCTTTGGATACATTAAAGAAGAGGAATTGAAGAGCAAGAAAACTATAGTCCATTGTTGTCGTAGCTTGCTTATACTTGATTCTGCATCCCTTTGTCCCTTGGAGCACTTTGTATTCTTCCCAAGCTTTTATTTTCTTGTGAGCTTTCTATCGAGAGATGGAGGATTGAGGTGGTGGAGGCCCAGGTGGAGGACTCAATTTCTTCGGTTCACAGACATGCCGACAGAGGTTGTGACTTATGTAATCTTTGATTTGATTAATAGAAATATCTTTTCCTGTCCAATGATGTGCATTTAAATGAATATTGAATCCATGGATGTGTTTAATTGCTTATGTATCATTGATTATCTATGCTAGAGTAGGCTTAACACTATATTATATAGCATTCTTTCCTTGTTTACTGTTGTTGAGAGTAAATTGCTAACACAAGCGAGATTGGAAAAAGTTCAACGAGGAGCTACTACAACCGTTCGGAATAAGGTATGTTTCGAGATCCTTGAGTCTTAGATGTTGTATTTCTCTTGCATATGGGGAAGGGATTGATTTCTATGGTTTCTCTGTCTTTTTGGTACATCCCAAGCTATAGGAAGTTTTCTCCGTAACAAAATTGGCGACCATACTGAGGAGGTTCCTAGTTTTTTTGGGGGGGGATTTCGACATTCCGTGTGCTTTTATTGCTCTGGTTTTCCTGTTTCTGTGTCGGGTCTAGGGGCATTATTACCCAGTAGTATCTTGGAGAAGTAAATTTTGGCTCAATTTGTCCATTTACCTTATTTTTCTATCTTTCAATCTTCCTATACATGGGTTTTTCTTTCACAGTCACATATACACGCGGGTTTTCTTGGAAAAATCGTGTATGTACGTAAGTTTACTGAGAACAGTCGCATATGCCCTGATTTTTTGTTTTTTGGGGAAGATTAAGTGTTGCTGGGTGAGTTTGGGTGATTTCCGAGCCTTCTTTGATTCTTCTAGAGTCTGTATCTCCCCTCTGTTTCTGACCAAAGACTCTATTTTATTTGATTTTTGAAAAATGTTCTTGTCATTTCATTTTCTATTTTTGTTTTGGGATTAGTGCATTAGGTCGCTTTTACCTTGGTGCTTTGCTTAGCTGTTGTCTGTGAGTGCTTGCAGAGTTTGAGGGTTATAGAGTCATACTTTTGCTTTTTATCTCATTTAATTCAAAAATACAAAAACTTTTTTTTTTTTGCATTGTTATGCATTGTTTGCATTTTGCATTTAGCATGGTACTTGCATTAGGTTTTCTTGGTGAATATTAGTGAGATTTTCATATAGGAAATGATTGCATATACATTTGAAGGAAAAAAATTTCACTTCATGTAGTAGCATACCCTATTTTTCATTTGACACAGTGCATTTGCATTGATTGTTAGGTGTGCATTTTACTTCCTGGTGTGTCATAACATCATTAGTTGCACGTCCATTTATCCTTTGATTAATAAATCCAATTAAAATCAACGCATAATAAAATTAATTACACTCTTTTCTTTTTTTAGGGTGCACCAACAAGATTAGGTTTTAGGTTCTTGAAATAGTTCATTGTGAGTCAAGTCTCCAAGACCACTAAACAAAACAATTAGATGTCTGTCTAGGTGAGAGTGTGAAATCCTTTATATAATTAGTGCTTCTCAGGATCCTCCTCCTACAACGAAGTTAAGCATGAGGCAGTGTGAGTGGTTATGATTGGGATGACCCCTGGTTGTAACTGAGTAGCACCGAAGATATTTCTAGGATTGTATTCGTATTTGGGGGCTCTTTCGAGAGTTTCAGGATTTGCTACCCTACCCATACAGTTAATCCTGCCTGCAACTGTCTACCTAAGAATTGATTATATCGAGGTGACCTTGGTTTCCTTACCTAGGTTATCGATGGGGTATTTGCAGAGGTTATTCTGCAGGTGTCCTGGCCAGGTAGGGGTCGGACAGCATAGTCGCTATATGCGTTGAAGCTGAGGGACACTATAATTGGTTACGAACCTCCGCTTGTTGTGTATGGGATTCTCAAGCCTCTCCTAGGTGAGACATACCTGCTTCATTCCGGAGCTCACATATCCTACCCTTGTTTCCTTGCGATTTGGCTTTACATTTTATAGGTGTATGCTCTATGCACGCTATTTTTCATAGGATTTACATAATTAGATCGAGTCTTTTTATTTTTTGAGCCACTGTGGATTCAGGCGCGGCACCCCATCGTTCTTGTCATTTAGCATGACTTCTTCCTTCCACGTCTCCTCCTCCTTTGGGAGAGAGAACCAGATAGTCCGGGAAGACTACATCTCACTTTGATTCACACACCACGGGAGATCATGAGGATGAGATTCCAGAGATGTCTTATCCACCTCACAAGGTTGGGGAGGAAGATCATATTAGCACATATGATGCTTCACATGAACAACCTTCACGATCTAGTTATGATCCCTCATTCACAGGTCATCGGTATTGGTTTTCAGGCGACAAGACTCACCATGAACCTGTAAGCACTAGTCAGGTTATATATGACATGTCTGGTATCCCTGCACATGATTCGACACATCGTGTTAAGTCAGAAGTTGGTCCTAGCACTACGCCTGGGGGAACTCCCATCCCTTTCCATCAGAGAGATTTGGGGCCACTAGTCACATTGCACCCTCCATCCCTATAGTGGAGAAAACTTCACATGTTCATCCTAGACCTAGTGTTAGTAATCCTATGTGGATACCAAAACCAAGACGAGTAAACATTGGGAACACCACTTACATTCCTTCACATGTCCCTTCGTCTTCCAACCCTTTTCCTTCAAATTCATTTTTAAAGAATCATCCTCCCCCTAGTTCACATGGTCCTTCTGGCTAGAATGTTGCTACTAGCCATGTTCATTCTGTGACTGCTCGCACGGTAGTATCCCAGAGTCAACTACTTCCTGTTGTGTCAGTAGGTCATATGTTTGTTTCTGGATCATCTCATGTTCCAGCTTTTGGAGCTTCCGATACCCTCAACTATGGACATTCTCATGGTACATCCCATGGAACACCTTATGGAGCTTCTCATGGACATTCATATGGACTGCACTATGGACAAAACTATCAACCGTATGGGTATGGGTATCAACAACTTGCTTAATCTTCCAATTATGGCTTTGTAGTACCTCATAATTAAGGAATCCCACATCATAATGCTTCCATGCAACCCTACATGGGTCAAATGGGAGGAGGTTATTATGGCAAAGGCCATGGTATTTATAGCAATCAACCTTACATGAATAAAAAATACCAGGGAGTGTGGAATCGACCGACTCAACCTAGGCTCCCTTTCCTTGCAACTTTGAACTTACTTGACTTGTCTAGATTGATGAACGATCCTGTGTCTCATAACTCGGCATGGCCGATTGTCCCTAACAAGCTTCCTTCAGACATCCCCAAGTTCAAAGGTAAGGTTGGTGAAGATCCTGGTGAGCATCTCACCACTTTCCACCTTTGGTGCTCTTCCAGTTCCTTACATGACGATTCCATTTGTTTGAGGCTATTTCAATGCACTCTAACGGGCCCTGCGATGAAATGGTATATAGAGTTACCCAGGGGGATTACGCTATGTTTGATGATCTTGTGCTGACTTTCCTTAATCATTTCCAGCTACCTGTACATTACGACGCCGATACTGAACTCTTGTCGACCTTCTGACAAGATAAAGCCACACGCATTTCAGATCATATTCAAGAGGGGTGTAGACAGAAACAGTTAATCAAATATTTTATACCACCAGATTTTCTTCTTGAGTGGTTCCTCAAATCTTTATTACCTTACATAGTGAAGGATGTTTCAACATTCAGAGTTCAAAATGAGGAACATGCTATTTTTAGGGCACAAGAGTTGGATTTGATCTATGCTCAATCTAGAGTTTTGTATGAGATTATACCTAATGCTCCTAGGTCCAATTTTGACCCCAAGGTCAAGCTTGGGCCACATGCCGATGGTATTGTGGGTTGTACAAGTACCAAACCTGCGGACTCAGTTGTGAAACTAGTGAGCCAATTGTCAATTCACCAGTCTGTATTAGGACAAGCTACGACTTCTTCTCAACCTACCCAATCATCGAATGTACTTTCCGTGCAAACGTCGAACTCAAAAGGCAACCAACAGCCTGGAAGGAATAAGAAAAAAGGAAAAAATAATCGTATGGGTGGGAAAAAGAAAAAAAAATGCTAATAATAATGGCAAGAACACTAATGCTGGGGGAACAAGCAATCTAAACATAAGGTGAAGTTTCCTTGAAAATTGTATAAGGAGGACCATCTCACTCACTTATGCCCTCGTATGGAAGATGCCTCGAGGTTCATAGCATAGGGCCCAACTGTGTTAACTAATCCTTTACCCAACAATCAAAATATGAACTTGAGCACCATTGATCCTGGTTGTGCATCAGGTGGAATTCAAAACCCCTTGGAGGCTGCTAGTGGTCATGGATGCATCAACATGATGAGTGTTGCTAAGTGTGTAACTCATACGAAATACTATGGTTCGCCACAACCAGACCTTGCCCACCCGAGAGCCCTTTGCGAATAAAAAATCCTATGGATAAACCTTAAGCTCCACCTCGCATTCCTGAGGGAGTCTTAAAGAATTCAAGGCACAATCCTAATGCCTGAGCCGCCCAGAACTATTCAGTTGTTGAGTATTTGGGCCAAACTCCTTGTGCGATGTCCACATTAGAAGTGCTTCAAAGTTGTCCTCTGCAAAGGAAAGCTTTGTTATCAACTCTTGGGGTCAGTGATGATAACTCTTCTACTATGATCAAATTTGAAACCATGGGAGTACAACCTCGCTTGCCTTACTACGTGTCTCTTTTGATTTATGTAGAGTGTTTTAACAACACCATTAAGAGTACTATCATTGATGAAGGCATTGCCGCTTCTGTGATGTCTTTGTCTTGTTGGAAGGGCTTGGGTTCTCCCGAGTTGTATCAATATACTACTATGTTGATAGCTTTCGATGGTAGATCGTTTTAGCCACATGGAATTCTTCCTTCCTTAAAGGTCCAATTGGGAGGGAAGACCTTCGTGATCAAGGTCGAGATGTTTGATGCGCCCCTTGACTACAATCTTTTGTTGGGTCGGAATTGGATGTATAGTATGCAAGCCGTAGCTTCTTCCCTCTTTCGAGTTATATGCTTTCCGTTTAATGGGAAGATTGTTACAATTGATCAAATGTCATTCCAAAATCCGAGTGTCAATGCATCATCGAGAGCTTCTATCCCGATTATTGATCATTATCAACTGACAACTCGGAGTGTGGGTGTAGGTATGTATCCTTCTCTTATGGGAACCTTTAATTGTCTTGCACCCGTTCTTATGATTGGGTCTAGTTTTGGTGGGGTGTCATCCTCGTTGAATTTGGTGTCTTTTCACACTACCCATATGGAAGATCCTTGGATTCTTCCTTCACTGAGTACTTCAAGCATGCCCACTGAGACTAACATGTTGTTGCCTGCAACGATGGTGGCTTATCAAGCAAATTTTGATCAGGTTGTAGAGCCTAGTCCTTCCTCTTAATGGACAAGGGAGGAGGACCCATATATGCTACCTGCATGGGAATTAGATTGGTCGCACTCACATGATTTCCTCGATGATTTTTTTCCATCGGATGAAGCTATCTTTGAGTCCATGTCAGGAGTTGAGCAACCTTGGGAGGAATTGCATCATCGATCATATTTTCTTCCTAATCTTGATCATATGGAGTGTGATGAATTTAGGGAGATTCTTAGCGAGAATATTGGTAGCCCCATGGTTCTATTAAGCTATCCTAGTCCGACGGCTGATGGAAACATGGCTAATGTATCACCAACTATTCCTATCAATATTTCTCGCGATACTGGCAAGGTTGAGAATGTCTACATTGGGGTGGATTGTTCCCCTGATGAGATCAAGGAGTATACCAAGCTGTTTAAGGTGTTTCTTGACATATTTGCTTGGTCATATGATGAGATGCCAGGTATAGACCCTCGTATTGTCGAACATGATATTAAAACCTATCTGAATGTGAATCTGGTTCGACAAAGTTTGTGTGCAGTGAATCCTAGAAAAGCACCTGCCATTAAGGCTGAGATAGAGAAAGTATTGAAAGCTGGTTTTATCTATCCTATTCCCTTGATGGAGTGGGTTTCAAATACCATTCTGGTGGATAAGAAGCAGGGAGTGATCTGTATATGCACTGATTTTCGTGACATAAATCGCGCATGTCCTAAGGATAATTTCCCTGCACCATTTATTGATCAGATTTTGGATGAGTGTGCTGGGAGTGAGGTATTTTCCTTTATGGACAGTTTTTCTGGATATAGCAGATTCAAATTAAGCTCGAGGATCAACATAAGACCGCATTTATTTGTCCTTGGGGTGCTTTTGCATATCGGAAGATGCCTTTCGGCCTTAAAAACACCGAAGCTACGTTTCATTGGGCCATGACCTTAATTTTTCACGATCTCAAAAAAATTATCGAAGTATATTTGGATGATCTCACTTCTCACTCTCGTTTGAGGGTGCCCTCATTATCATTTGAGATTAGTATTCGAAAGATTCCCTCATTACCAGGTTCGTTTAAATCCTCATGAGTGCATCTTTTGCGTGATTGGTGGTCACTTACTAGGATTCATCGTATCCAATGTGGGTATAAGAGTCGATCCCTTAAGGGTTGAGGAAATACTCTAATTGGCTCCCCTACATAATATTAGACATCTTTAGTGTTTGCAAGGCATGGTGAACTTCTTGCAGAGATTCGTGGTTAATTTTGCCAATTTGACTAAAGGATTTATGCGTCTTTTGAAGAAGGACACTCCTTTTTACTGGGGTGAGCAAGCCCAGTAGTCCTTTGATTCTCTTAAGCAAGCCTTAGAAATGGCCCCCGTGCTTAGTCCACCTGACTATAGCTGTTATTTCTTGATTTATGTGGCTATGTTGAGGGAGACGGTTGGTATGGGTTTGGTTCAGGAGGATGAGGAGCTCCATGAGCATGTCATATATTATTTGAGCCGAAACCTTATAGATGTAGAACTTCACTATTCCCATGTGGAGAAGCTAGCCTTGGCTACTGTTCATGCGGTTGAATGTTTGACACACTACATTCTTCTTCGCCAAACCTTGATCGTAGCTCATATCAATCCATTTCAGTTCATCCTCACTAGAAGGATGATTGGGGGAAAATACAATAAATGGATTGTCATTTTTCAAGAGTTTGATCTCGAGTTCATTTCGGCGAAATCGAAGAAATCATTGATCTTTGCGGAGTTTATATCCGATTTTCCAAGTTTGGAGGAGGAGGAATTTTATGAGTATATGTTTTTCGATGAGCATATTTTCCTTATCTCAACTTTGGATTCGTGGTATGGGGATATCATTGTATATTTGCAAACATTGAAGGTCCCTACTCACTTTTCACTGGATGAGCGACGACGATTATGTCATGTAGCTAAGAAATACCTTATAGTGGATAACACTTTGTACCACCATGGGGTAGATTCCATTTTGTGTCATTGTTTAACCCATGATAAGGCTGAGGTTGTGCTAGATGATTGCCACGGAGGGGCGTGTGGCGGTCATTTATTTGGGATTTCTATAGCCCAAAAAATATTGAGAGCAGGATATTTTTTGCCATGCATCTTCAAATATTGTGTTAATGTAGTCAAGAAGTGCCACCCTTGCTAGGTGTTTGCACGCAATATGCGCTCACATCTATCCCCGTTACATCCTATTGTCACCATCGGTCCCTTCACCAAGTGGGGGCTTCACTTTGCGGATTGCAACCCAGCTTCGGCTGGGGGGCATCATCACATTATTGTGGTTGTCGATTATTTCATGAAATGGGCAAAGGATATGCCCACAATTAAATTCGATGGTGAGAGAGCTGCGCATTTCATGTTCAACCAGATTATCACCCGGTTCGACATTTCCAAAGAGCTTGTCACTGACCATGGTAGGAACTTTCAGAATAAAATGATGGAAGAGTTGGCTTCCAAGTTAAGGTATAAGCAAGAGCATTCATCTTCTTATTACCCTCAGGCAAATGGACAAGTTGAAGCAGTGAATAAATCACTTAAGTCTATTCTCCAATGAACCATCACATGAAGAAAGACCAATTGGCATATTATGTTGTATCATGCTTTGTGGGCCTATAGAACCATGGTTAAGACTGCCAGCGGTTTCTCTCCATATCAGCTTGTACATGGGGTGGATTCAGTTTTACTGGTTGAATGCGAAATCCCTTCTCTGAAGCTAGCTATAGAGCTTTTACCGGACACTTCCGCATTGGAAGTTTGGTCCACTTAGAGCAGCTTGATGAGCAGCACTGAGATGCCTTAGTGGCTATAGAGGTTAACAAGCATCGCGTCAAGGTCCAGTATGATAAGTCTATTTGTCCAAGGAGGTTTAATGAAGGTGACTTGGTCCTTTTATGGGATCAAGATAAGGAACCCTTGGGGGCAGGGAAATTTAATCCCATGTGGCATGGTCCTTACATGGTTAAACGATTCTTAGATAAAGGTGCTCATGAGCTAGTTTATTATGAAGGGACAACTTTGGCAGAGCCTAGAAATGGGCTCTATCTCAGAAAATACTATGCATGATCTTCAGTTAGGGATGATTGTTGTATATTATTGTATAGTTTTTCATTGCATAGTTAGGTTTTCTTATGGTGATTGGGTTTGTTGAATAGCTTTCGTTTCTTATGGCAGATGTTGATGGAGTCTTCCGTTTACATAGGATTTGCTAATGGTGCTAGCCGCTAGACTCAAAACTCAATTTTGGCTGCTTTGGTGATTTATGCTCCTATGGGTCAAGTATTGTCTTCGGGAGGGGTATGTTTACGGCCTTTTTCAAACAATGTTGCTGAATATAGTGCCGCCATTGAGTTATTGCGTGATACCATTTCACATGGTGTTCATTCTCTTGAGGTACGTCTTGATTCGCAGTTAGTGGTTTCACAGCTTAATGGCTTGTATCGTATTAGGGATCCGACATTATTACGAAGATTGTTACATGTGATATTGCTAGAACGACAATTTGAGAATATAAAATACATTCATGTTCCAAGAGTTTTTAATCAAGTTGTTGACTCATATTCTAACTATGTGTTAGATTGGCATTTGTTTCATACACCATAAGCATATCACAAACATACATTTTACACACATGTAAATATAAATAAAATAGATCATCATAAAAAAAAATTCATTAATATCCAAAAAGTGATGTCATCATACATAAGTGTAATATACAAAATTGGGGCTTCCGAGCCACCAACATATAATACACGGTCATACAAAAATGAATACACTCAGGTCTCTAAGCCTGCGGAGTAGGGGGGTTCTGATCATGATATAGCACTACGGCTCTAGCTAGCCGTAGGAAGAGTCGAACCCATGCTCATGGTACACCAAACACCTGATGCTATATGCCCTCAGGCAAGTCCTCGACTTGCGCCATGGGTACCCTGTGTGTCAAGCAAACGAAGTTTGTGTGGATGCTTTGGAGCATCTGCTCTGCATCTGCAACCATGATATCATCTCCTCTTCCCCTCCGTCGATGACGAGGGAAGCCTTCTGACCATCGTGGTCCTACATCTGCATACACATGATAGATTGTCACTATGTCTCATCACACCAAAAATATGTCTTTTGAGTCAATATATCAAAAAACACAAAAAAATTAAATAATTCAAAACTTGAAAAGTGGGTTTGGGATTCTTTACCTATGTCGCCATAAGATTCTCCTGGTGGTAGCGGCATATCCGGATGTCCATAGAATTCTATCCATGCATGGGGGCATTCGTCTATGGCGATGATCTGTCTCCACCAACATGGAAAGAAGTATGCTAGATAGGGGTTAGCCACCCTACTTCCACCTAGTCTGCGCATGACATTTTCCCAACGTCGCTGGGATGGATCTTGAACTACATGTGGAGCAATGTCCACCCCAGGGCTTAGCCCTGACACTTGCTCAAAGAAGAATGTGCTCAATATACTACCGAACCCAAAGTTCTTCACCCTACACATCTTGTAGTAATTGAGCTATTGTTTCATGTTGCTCAATAGTGTCGTACTCCAGTCATACACTGTAGGTCACACACACTCTATCACATAGAACATCATTGGTTGTGATGCCTGGTGGAGTGAAGCCAACTCTACAATCCTACCTAATGCCAAAAGTATGGTCTTCAGTCCTAGAATCTGGATAGAGTTTGTCGGGATTTGACTCCCAACCTTTTTCATCTCCGGAAAGTAGTACACAGCTATGTACTCATCAATACTCAGCCCACCTCCTAGCCCACGAGATCGGAGATTCACCATCTCTCCTCGTCCAGAAAAACTAGTGATAAAGTATATGTCCTCAACCTCATGCTGAGCGACATCCCGTCAATCTGAAATGTCTCAGATTCTGGATCCCAGCAGTCCACCAGCAGCTAGAGTAGCCTTGTTTTGGCCCTCAAGCTGCCAAGACACCAAAACTTGTATAAACAACATGCCTGTAATGCTTGTTGGGCCATAACATCACCTTGCATAGCCTCCTCCAC
>LPNX010810925.1:18301-142321 GCA_001517045.1 Pseudotsuga menziesii
TATAGTGCAAATATTAGTGTAATAATTTATGCATTATCACAAGTTTTCCAACCATGAATATAAACATCATCACATCAACACATAGTAACCACACATATCAAGTGTATCCACAACCATGCATACACACATGTACACCATATATTTTCATATCACAATAGAAGAAGACATATAAGTAAGTAAAAATAGACATCCCCATGATTATATATAAAGTGAAGAAAACTATGATATCACATATATTATTCGCTTTGAACCATATTTTTTTCTAAAGTTGTTATAGCATTAAAACTATATATGTAACATGGTATTCAATATATATCTTCAATAACATATTAACCATTGTTTTCATCTCTCAATCAAGTTCATGAAATGTTTACATTGCAATCTAATAGTAAATTTAATATATCATGCTTCATGATATCCCCTCATAAACATGACTAAAAGAATATTATCATAGATATAGTTTTTAACATAATAATCATATCATTTGTATAACAAGCACAAACCTTTGTTGGATTCATCTTATCCAAGTACCAACAGGAAGTAAAAAAACTCAATTATGTTACATGGAATTCAGCTAGTATCCTTGAACCACCATTGGAAGCAAGTTGAAACTCACCATAACTAAAAAACAAAAGATCGAAAGGAAAAAAATTTAGTCAAGTTGGATTTTTAACATTCGAGTACTTCTAGGGAAATCCTTGCTTGGTGGTTTCATGCACTGAAAGTTGTTTAATTTGACAGTTTTTTAAACTAGGATTTTGCTTAGTGGCATGCACTGCAATTTCTGCATGGTAAGCTAATATTTTGAAATGTTTCGAGTGAGTGCATGGGATTTTCAGTCATCTCAACCTTGCACAAACAAATTTGGAGGAGGCAACGAAACTAAATTTTGTTGCTCAGTTTGAATTTATGCCCTCGGTTGAAATAAATAATAAACTAATGAAAGATGCATCAAATTAACGATGAATGATGATTGAGATTTGGAAATGTGTTCCCATGGAGAGCACATGGAGAGGTGCATTGTTAGCAATAAATTGTTATTGGGAGTATGTCCTTTCTTTCCACATCATGACCTCACCAACAAAGTGATCTACCATGAATAGACATGCCTAAGTCTCGAAGAAAAATGACACATGCAACAAACATATCTTCATAAAAAATCTTGAACCATACATTTACCATAAATGAACCTAAATATATTTGAATGTTGCCTTGCATCCTCATAAAAAAATTAGTTTATACTTTAGTTAAGTGTTTTAAATAATATATGCTACAACATTTCTTTATACTTTCAATTTACAATCTACTTAACAAAATTAGTAAATAAAATGAACATAGTTCCAACACCCATGAAAACACTACAAAATATTGGAATACAAAGGAGAAAGCAAAGGAGAATGTAGGAAAAAAACCCAACCTAGTTCCATCCAAATGTGTTACAATTTTCATCCTCATGACTTCCAAAATTGAAATCCAAGTCATTGACCCTAGACATGATTTTTCCCCAAACACCAAAGCTTTCTTGGATTGATATGATAAGAGCTCCTTATTGAAATCCAATTCATTAACCCTATACATGAATTTTCCCTAAACACTGGAAACCTTGCTTGGATTGATATGCCAAGATGTCCTTGTAGTTTTCCTTCTCAGTGTCACCATGTGCAACATTTCCTTTTCATTTGAGACAGGATATTATTCATCGGTTATAAGAACCCTAAAATTCACCCTATGCAATTACCCAAAAGGGACTTACTTGAGTTTGCGACTTAACTTTTAGCTATAAATGAAAACAAAAGTTATTACATGTTTTGAAAGTGTAGAGGAAGCATGACTTGTTATTGCATGTGATCACCTCATAAAAATTAGTCCATGGTCATTAAATGTCACTAGTGACATATTTTGTTTTCATTTTCATTTTCTCATGTTGTCATTGATGAAAATAGGTCATTCATCCCATAATAATTCAGAAAATACTGTTTAGGAAATAATACTTTAATTCATAATTCAGTTATCCTTGATTGTTTTTTTAAATATTTTAGTATGGATTGAATTAATATTAGTGGTAATGGAAAATCATATAAAATAAGACCTACATGAAGCTTAGTCCATTCCTTATAATTCACAAATTCAATAATAGTTTATCACTTAACATTACTAATGGTTAGGGATCCTACCAAACATAAGGGTTTATCACCAAACATTACTCCTAATTGTCTCCTTTTGGTAGGAACTCTAACCATTAGGGAGCCAATTATGACAATCACTATAGAAACCCCTAAAGCCACTTCTTGATAGAGGAGAGAATTAGAAACTTAAGACAAACAATGAGAAATGCAAGCAAGCGCAAACTCAAGATCGTCAAATAAATTTCCCCAAAAGCACAATGTCAATGATCACAAATCACACTAATAGGTTTTTGAAGGTTGGGAACACTTCCATAGTAAGCCAACCAATATGTGAAAGTGATCAAGCAAATCCAATATAAGAAAGAAATATATGGGTGTTATTTCTTGGCTAATGGTCATCTTTAAAATCAAGTGAAGCTAGTCCATAAATAATTTAGGAATTATTATAATCATTTGATGGGAATCAACTTCAAGTTACTACCAAATAATAATAGAAGGATAGCCAATAGTTGTGCTAGCCAAACTTAAAATGATATTGAAATGGAATATTGTAATGCCTACTTGATAAAACAATGCAAAATCAGATTAATATTTTCACAATTTATAAAGGGAGACCACAGTGTGATGTCAATGATACTATGAATCAAGGAACCCAACACCAAAGCAATGTTTATGTCTAGAAAATATATAACATTTCAAGTTGCAACTAGGATAAAAACAAAGTATGTTTTTTGCAAATAGGATTACCAATATATACTCAATGAACTTAATATTTTTGGTGACTCAAATATCAAACAAGTATACCAATGTATATATCATGGCCAAAAATGAAATAAAAGCACTAATTAATTTTCAAGGACAAAAATAAAGTATAAATCTCCAAGAGGAACAAATTTTGAGGGAAGATATATATACCACTACCACAATCCTGAAGAGGGTTGAGTTAGTTACAAAGACTAAAACAGAGACTTGAAAACTCCAACATGTTCAGTTTATAAGGTAGAGTTTAAACCATTGTTGTAGCCATGAAGGAGGTCATGTTAACCATTGTTATAATTGAATCAAATTGTCACCAATCATATCCTAGGCTTAACTTTATGACATTCCAATGATAAAATTGTATCTCTGTGACAATCCATTAAGAGGATAAATTGATATATAAAATGATAGAGTACATAATGTTCAGCAAGGGATCATTGTCAACCTTTATTACTTGTTTATGGTGATAAGATTTGGCAGTAGGATGTGTAATCAAGGATAATATATCATGTCCAAATGTATCATCCATGCAAATTAGGAACAACAGTATGGTGTTGGAAAAATTATAAATTGAAGAACTAAATACTGGAAAAGTCATGGCTGATATATCGCTTTCAAGTTTCAATGATTAAACAAAGTGAAAAACTCTATTAAGGATTGTTTGCAAAGAAAAGGGTAAATGTTGTTAAGTTATAATATATCATGGAAGAAATAACAACTTAGCATCCATGAAGATGGTTGAGATGGACTGTATTACTATGAATGGCTAGTTATGGTTATTTACATTGCCACTGGTGGTCATCCTACAGGAGACAAAGAGATGATTTATCACTTCTCCAAAATCCAAGGGATGATTTTTGGTTTCCCATGTTGTATATTCTATAATAATATTGAAGATAACTTGCATGTTGATAGTTCCTTTTACTCTTCAAACTGCACAAATTTTTTTTCTGAAATTTTACTGTTAAATTTTATATTGCTAAATTTTACTCTTATCACTGCAAAATGTTTTCCCAAGCCTCCATAAATGAGGCTATAAGTGTTGGTTCTAGTTCCATAATGAGGTTCACTACTCCTTATTCGTATTGACAAAGTTTAGGAATTAGCCAAAGTTTGCTTGTTTACTGTTGTTTAAGCCTTCCATATGCCCATAATTGCTACTTGAAACTTTTCCTTTACATAGGATGGTATGGAAGTGATAATAAACCTCATTAGACTGATTCTTGATAGCCTAATCATGGCCAATAAGACTTATAATATACTAGATTGGAATAGGCTTAATTTTTTTCTTGTTTGAGTCCAATGGCATTTAAATCCATTTCCCAAGCGATTCCCACTTGTAAATAATCAATCTTTGGATTTGCTTCCTTTCTATTCCTTTTCCATTTCAGTACTAAGTAGCAATCTAATTCATTTGGAGGGATATTTGTATTCAATTACATACCTGAAATGAATATCTTCCCATGTCACGAAGGCGATAGGAGATCCAATGAATAATGTCCTAACTATTTTTCCAAATAACAACCAAGAGCTTCACAAACAATCCACCTAAACAATCCCTTGTAGTGTAATTGCACTCAAATGCAAGTCTCAGAACCTTTTATGCCAAATACAGACAATCATTGTGCACAACAATAGTTGCTTGACATATTGACTTCATACTTTGTCTCCATATTTTGGGATTTGGTGTAATAAACTTATAAGTTTTGGTTCATTATTCTAGAGAGTTGCAATATGTGCATGTAGTCAATCCAAGTTTGCATTGAGACATATCAAGCTCTTGTCTAAAAATTACATGAGTTTCAACTAACCTCTAATCAATTCCTTTCTGCAAAATTTGAGACAATCCCATATTCCACATACTGTAAAGAATCCACCATTCCGAGAATCATTCCATGGAGCTTCTCCCGAGTTTCTTTGTAAATAGATTTCACATTAGAGGGTGTGTCTTGCACACGTCATATAGTATTTATTCCAATATATATTCGAAGATGATGCAAGGTGGGTATACCCACACAACACAACCAATCAAGCATACTCAACGATCAACCAATCAACCATTGTAAGCACAGGCTATTTTAGACATTTTTTCATTCTACTCTTGTCAACACTTATCATTCTTATTTCTAAGCGTATCATCAATATAATAAGTGATAGAGGCTTGTGAAAAGGTTGAATACAAAACGTTTATGGAAACATGAGTAGGTACAAAAGATATTTGAGGCATGAAAAAACAACAGAAAGTATTTAATGCAGATGATGGCATGGGATTATGTAGGCCACCTAGAATCTAAATAAGCCAAAGGTTGCAAAGCATGAAGAAAAAAAATACCAAATAGATTATTGCAGGGGTTTATGTAGACCTCTTAGACCCTATATAAGCAACAACTAATATAGAAAATAAAAGAGGTTTGTAATCAAAGTATTGAATTTCAGCTATTATTGTTCAAAATTCAAACTATTGTATATAAATGTAACTCCCTTCCACAATTTTCTTTCAACTTTGTAGACCATGGTTCAAATCTTCCAAAAATTCAAATGGATTTGCAACTAGAAAGATACAAGAATATTTTTTTGCTCAACAATATGATGTGCATGGAACACTTAGATCTACAACTAGTATCCCTTATATAATAAAAAAACATGAACTTCAAAATAATCCTTAAAATAGATAGAGGCCTTGAAGAGTACATACTAACGAACTAATCCTAAGTGCAATCACAAATGTCTAACGTATTAGAAACTCTACACTTTACATGATTTCCCTGTTTGTGACTATATTTATTGTTTCAAACTTCTATTGGAAAGTTAAAATCCCTACCTGTTATAAACATTAGAATGAACAAGGACTATAGTTGTTGCAAGCATTGAACCCATGATTTTGTTCTCTATGTAGTATGTCATTCCAAGGAGAAATTCATCTTACACAATGAAATTTTTTTCCATTAGAACTTCAGAATGCTACTACAAATCCAAGCAATCTGCTAGGGTGTTCTTTTTGTCTGTCCCAGGTGTAGTTGATCTACAACCATCCATGGGGAAATATATTATTCTTTTCATTTTGTGACCTATCTGGATACATTTAATGAAATAAATTCTATCCTATGATTTTGATGCAGAATATTGAGGGGGGAATATTCTCCATTGTTTCCATCATATGCCATAACTATGGGTTCACGTAAGATAAGATGCTTTGTTTCTTTGCATATGCAGATAATGTTAATTTATGTGTGTAGTTGTTAACTGAAATGGAGGGATGACTATGTCATTGTCTGAGTGTCCATAGATTTTAATTTCAGTTCGGATGACATAAACTATGTGATGAAACTTAATAACCTGCAACCTTGTCGATCATATTGCTTAGAGAAAGCCATTTAATTTTTTTTATATCAATGGGTCTGCATCCTTAAGCTATGAGTGGCCTTGTATTTGGAAGGTGGTTTCTTGATGACATAGATAATTTTTTCATGATTATTTTGTTTTGGTAATGGAGCGCCTTAACTCAAATTACTTACGTCCACCCTTGAGGTGTAATGGATAAGGTGATTTATATGGTTCTTCTAGTGCTATTATACAAATAGCATGAACAATTTCAACTGGTGAATATCACTTTGAGATGCGCAAAAGCTATTGTTTGAGATATAAATGCCAATGGTTGTTAGAGAATGTTTCCTCTTTTGTAAAATCATATAACAATTTGTTTTCTCCTATCAGATCCTAGAATAAGGGAATATACAACTGCATGGATCAAAAAATTTAGGGAGGAGCCCCTAGAGTGGTATTACTAGAGTTTAGACAATAATTTTGAAAGCGAAATGAAGAGACGACTCTAGAAAAATAGTATGATAATCTTAGGAAATAAAATGGACGAGTCGATCAAAAACCAGTGTCGCTATCATTGGCAAAATGGGGTAAAATAAAATCTCAAATGGGAGGTTGTCCTTTAGCCAATTTGGTACATTGATACATGTTCCTATGCTCATTTCAATCTTGTTCAACGAATATCACTTCTTGTTTCTCGTATCTTGATCATTTTGGAAACACATCGTCTTATTTATAAGTGACTCGAGGATGGAATGCAAAAAATTGGGAAAGAAAACCACCTTATTTAAATAATTCATTTGCGTGATAACAAAAGTAACCACAACCAGGGAAAAAACCCATGTTTGTAGGTATATAAGTCGATTCATCCCCGGAAATGTAAACTTTAGAGAAATCCCTAGTGCCATACAATTCATGACCTTGTAGAAGAAAATAGACATAAGAACAATCAGATATATAGGCCTTGTCATATAGGCTAAAAACATTATCGATTAAATATTCTTAAGACATACACAAATTGAAATTACAACAACCTATTTACAACTTTCAACAATGACTATCAAGAAATACTGAGAGAGATCCCATAAGTGAACAAACACCAATGTATACCTTAATGTGAGTTTGACCATAATATGGAACATAATGAAAAATGAGAACTAAAGTTGCAGATACAACCAACGCCACATATAACAACAAAGTTTCTTGCATAATATGACAATTCAAGACATGTAAGAACAAAGAATGTCAAATTAATGTCATGTCCCATATCATAAAATGAAGGAAAAAAGCAGTGTTTTGGCATAATTCAAAAAATAGTAAATTAATAATCAGTTTTCTTAAATGGTGTCACATACACTTATAGAATTGAAAACTAGAAGCATAACCCCCAAAAGAGATATGTTACCTAGCTCAGTAGCAAGGTTCCATACTTCCTTGACAGACTCAATATTCCACTGCTTAGGGGCATGCAAGAAAATTTTGGTGGTGACAACAACATAGAACACAACCTAGAATACCAAATATGTGTAGCTTCTCCTTCAATATAATATGTGCAAGTATAAAAAAATTTCATTCATTCTAAGTTTTATCCTTCGGGATTCAAATTTTTCTGCCCTACTATTTTACATGACCAAAACTATTAACATATATCCATGAAAAAAATGCATACATACGTAATAATAATGTTGAGTGCAACTAAGTGGGTGACAATAACAATTGGAGCAAGTGCATAAGCTGGAAAATTGGCAACATTTCCAACAATCACTGTTAAGATTGACCACATTAAGCCAATTAGTTTGTATATTGATTTTCTCTCAAATATAATTATACCTTTGCAAGTATAGGTGATATTTAATGTCTTAAAAATATAATTTAAAATTCAATCATTAAGTGGTTAGTGAACCATGTGCATTGAAAAAATAATTAAAAAAAAGGTTATAGCATTCGTAATAGTCATTGCATATTGAGCTAGAACATACATTTTATACAATAAAATCCATTTCAGATCACAATCATAATACTCCTATCTACATTTGAGAAATATGAAGCATCAATGCCCAGATGGAAATATAGTCACAATTGTAGTAAGAGCTCAAAACCTAGTTATGCAATTAACAAACTAGTTTAGATTTGAGATATTGAGGGTGCCAGGTTCTGCTCTAGCTGTTTTTTCTTCAAAAATCACATTTCTGGAACTTTTAAAATTGATTCTCCTTATTTATTGAAGGAAATATTCATTCCTATAATAGAAGTTTCCAATGTTCATATTTTTTCTTGACTTCAGAAATTTTTTGGTTGAATTGTGTTTTAAACACCAAAATATCAACACTCTAAAGTTGAGAGCCCTACATATAGATTTATGTTCGTTGGAGGAAAGATGCATAATTCTTAATTTTTGAACACATATTTAATAGAATGAACTCTAAAAGTATTGAGAAGAAAGTGCAAATCAATATGGTCCATAAGGAAATAATATTTTGAGGCAAACAATCACATCATGTCTACAGGGTTCCAAGTTCTAATTCTGTTCTTTTTCAATATTCATATTTTTTCTTGATTTCAGAATTGTTATGGTTGAATTTCGTTTTAAACTCCAGAATCTCAACACTTCGAAGTTGAGACCGCTATATATATAATTATGTTCATTGGAGGGAATCTGCATAAGTATGAAGTTTTGAACACATATTTGATAAACTGTGATCTCTAAAACTATTGGGAAGCAAGTGCATAGCAATATGGTCCAAAAGGATCTAAGGTTTTCAAGAAAATAATTACCTCCTGTCCCTAGATATTGCTAGAAAAGTACAACACCAAAACACCAAATGGGATAAAAATGTAGAGAGTATGAAGAATACAAAGTTTTTCCATATAAGAACAAAATAAGCAGGGAGTACAATTTGAATTCTGCAAAGCAGGAACATTATACTACTTGTGCAATAAATAAAAAGGACAACAACTTATACACATATTATCAATCATACAAATCAAAACATTGAGAACTTTATAAATAAGATAGATATGTATTACTTATTTGATGCATTAAAAGATAGAACAAGAATCAAAGTCCAAAAAAAAATCACTATGTTGTGCATGCAAGAAAGCATTGGTTCATACTTGGTCTCTAGTTAAACCACTGAATGCATAGAAAAAGTGTGAGAATAAAGCATAAAATAAGCACTTACTACTAATCATTCTAGCCCACCAAATTGGCTCATATAAGTACGTATAGCCACCTACCCCTGCAAGAAATTTCCATGTGCGATGTCATTTCATTAAACTTAGTATATTCCAAAAAATATAAACCAGCACAAATGACTTTAATGCTAAGAAAAAGTTTCAATAAAGGCACGTTGGTAATGTAGCTTTGAGAATCCAACCAGACCAAGTTTTGCATTTGAGTTTCTATTGTCCAAGAGTCCAATAGGAGAATCAGAACCATAATTGAGGTTATAAGTAAAACACGTAAACCACTTCTTTTATATAAGTAACATCAACCTTGATTTCAAATGGACCTGTAAATGGAAACGTAATGAAAGAAGTGCAAAGTCCAAATAAAAAACTTTGGCATTTTAACTAAGCAAAAAAGTGATGTTCTATATTATTTCAATTTGAGAGTGAGCATGTTCTTAAACAAAATCAGCTAGAGAATATTTTTTTTAAAGCTTAAAGGTTTGGAGAAAGTACTAGCAAAAGGAAGGTGAAATGGTATCTAAGCACCTTTCAGAAAGAAAACAAATATTATGTGAGATAGGTTGATGTTGAAAGAACAAGGAGGTATCCCAAGCCTAGAGATTTCTTGCAAGTGAATTTTTCAATAATGACTGAAATATTGAACTTAAATGAATTCACATTGTATGCTGAAGAAAATGAAAACAATTCATGGGTAGATTTGTTGCAGGTTTAAATAAAATTCCTTGATGTTAAAAACAGCTTGGAATTGATAAAGTTGATAGAAGGAAAGTAGGATATTAGTTGTAAATGGGTTTACAGATCTAGATAAAAATATGATGGAAGCATCGATAAGAACAACGCAAGGTCCAAATACCAACAAAATATCAAGTCCAATTTAATTGTGTCATAATGAAATAAAATAACACACCTTAGAGGCATGCCCTTCTATTATGAAGTGAGTTATGGATAAGAAAAGTTAAAACTAAAGTTTGAATGAGCTACAACTTTCCATTATGCTAGAGTGATCAAAACCCTGACCACACACTATTCGATAGGATTGTTGTTACATATATTTCAAAGTATGATCAATGTATAACCTTCTTACTTCGGGAAAGCAACAATGTAATTCTATGATATATGAGAACTAGAGATGATGTCATTGAGTATTCATGTCCCTTTTACTAGCCCATGCGTTCAGGAAAGACTTGATGACGATGGAATCATTTTACAGTAAATGATATGGGACCCCTTTAATGGATAAAAATATTGAATGTACATGCGAGAAAATGTCTCTTATGCTACGTCCAATCTCTTCAGAATTTACTGCCATTCCAAGTATACCTCTTCCCTTTCATGAAAACATTCAAACTCTGGTGATTCCTTTCCAGTTACAAAGTAAGTGGCACATTACCAACTTCCACGTGGAACTTCTTCAATTGGTGGTGAAAGGAAGTATGCATACCTCGACCAACATATATGTATGCATATAATTCCGAATAAATAAACAAGCATAAAAAAGAATAAGTTGTGCACCTTATTTGTGGTATATATCGATGTTGGTTAGAACATAATCAAGGTATTTGATTTCAAAAAAAGAGCACTCAACTAGAATATTCCTGTGGAAACTTGTGTATGGGGGAATTCAGAGAAGTTCATATCTTAACCATTGGTGGTGGTCGATCTCGAGGGAAACCCCATTTCAAGTTGCCATTGTATGGTGCTCTATAGAAAAGGAAGTGAATATTCCTACTTTATGTAGTATGAAGCATAAGGGTAATACATAGAGGAAATACGATGGGTTTGAAATTCTGGAAAAGCTCCAAAAGGATATGCATATGATTCATTCCTTGGGAATATCTAAATCTCAATTAGCATTTGGTGTTTTTTTAGTTATGTAGTTTTTGTAGAAGATTTATGGTATAGGCCACATTCCTAATAAATAAATTGTACAGAAACTGCAGTCCTGTTGGCACCCCAACAACTCTTCTTGATTTTATAATAATAAAAGGGCCCTATTGTAAATTTTGTAAATATTTAGCTTTTGGGTTTTCTTTCATCTTATCTTGCTTGGTTTGAGAGCGCAGTTTCGTGATTTCATTCTTTAGATTTATTACCTTTTTGCGCTTTTTCTTGACTTGGTTTTTCATTTCATGAGGTTTTGATGATTTGAATGATGTGCCGTTTGAACCTTGTCACTTCCTAGTTGCTCTTCAATACTTGCATACCCTTGGAAGACCTTATCTAAGTTGATTGCATGCTTTGGCTTGACTTTATTGGATTGATATTATGTTTCAACAATGTCTCCAAGTTTTTTATCATTCATTGTGTAATTGAATTTTTGGGCTTTTGGTGGATTGAGATAAATTATTTAAATATTTAATTTGTCATTCTTTATAAAATTTTATACTTCAAACAAATTAATAAAAGCTCAATCCAAGCTCAATCTTATTTTGACTCAAGCTAGGTTTTAAGAATACTTATTCTAAATGTTTGGGACAAGTTATGATCTTTCAATTAAATAAAACATCAATTCTTATCATTTTTTATGAAACATTTAATTTAAATAAGATAAAAGAAAAGAAAAGGAAATATTTATTCTTCTAGGTCTTTGCAATTGGAAACAATTTAAAAAAGATACTTTATATCTTTACACAAGACCTATTTAAAATTACGTTTCTTTAATTTAAAAAGTTTAAAATTAATTATATACATGCACAATCTTGTTAATATACATGAAAAATCATGATCAAAACTTAAACATGTGACTCCTATTCGAAATACTTTATACATTCATAAAATTCAATAAAGGATGTGCATTTTAGAAGACACTTTATAAAAATGTATCCATATTTTATCACTGAGATAATATATATTCTTTTAAATAGTGAACAAAATCAGTTTTTCTCTTAAAAGAGAGATATATATAAGGGCAATTCTCTTAAGTTTACTATGATACATTTTTATTTTGAAAAAGTTATCTAGTCAAGCTACTTTACAAGCTGGCATGCATAAACTTAGTTTTCTCTTGATTATGATTATTTTAAAATGTCGTTGATAATGTATGGTATTCATATCATTGGTTTATTTAACTCCTTTTGATGTATAGGGAAATTCACAATGAATTTAATTTAAAAGAAACATCTTGGAAGTCAATCACCGTGAACAATACCAAGGAGGCTAATGAGATTAGATGGCAAGAAAGAGAGTGCAAGATTAAAATGAGGACTTTGCTACCATTAATATATTAGCTTAATACGTTTTCATTTTCCAACGATAAAGGATAGCAATTGCACAGTATTTCTCCAGGTTACGCAAGAGGATATTCGTCAGCATCAAAATTCATTTCAAAATATATATTGTCACATGGGTACTAGAGATATTATCATAACAATCTGGAAAAATAAAAGACTGTTTTGAGAAACGTCATGTCCTTTGCCGCGCCAAATATTGATGAAGACCTGGATAAAGTCAGCTCGTTGAGTATCGTGTGTTGGTTGTACTAGATCACATGCGGAAAGATCACAGAGTTTTGAATTAAAACGAAGAGATGCTCACCTAATCCATAGACTGTTAGACTTCCGAGAATAACTAAGTTTGTTGTAGTATGCAATAATATCTCCTTGAAATATCGTTGGCTCTTAATTAAGACAGTTTGCCACATTAAAAGCGGTGAGAATATTATGCCACCAGTTCACAAAGCTGTCACCTGTTTGTTGAAAGATCAGTCATGAATACATACGATGGTTATTCATGAGATATGCTTATTATTAGATCAACAGATGGATATTTTTGGTGCAGTTCTACAAATGCGCAGAAGGAGAGGAGATCGTTGAAGTCAAGGCTCAGTGAATCAATGAAGAAGGGAGATTCGTTAATATTTATTATTTTCATTTCTTCTTTTTCCAAAACTATCATTTCTCTTCTCAGTTGATATATTGTTTTTATAATATGCATTGTTTTATATATATTTTAATGTGCAGGTTTGACGGTGATGGGGATGCGATTCAAATTTGTGACAGTCAGCTCATCTAACAGAAGCTCGCACCAAAACAGGGAGACCGTGTTGCGTGGATGATTGTAAGCAAACGATGAAGAATCAGCTCAATCCATTAAAAACCCACTTCACAAATGGGCCGAATTACCCCTAACCGTGGGCCATTTTCCAAAAAAATGCACAACCTGTGAGATATTCGAGTCAGTTTCAGCCAAAGTTTTCAGGAATTTTCTATTACGTCCAGATCCGTTTTTGAAGTTTGATAGAATTTGATCTCTCTATTTAAACAAGAGATAGGACTGCAGGCAAAGAGGGGGGGTCATTGTAGAATAAAGACGGTCTTTTATTGTTCTATTTCCTATTTGTAGTTTTTATAATTCAAATTATAACCAGGAGTCTCGACAGGATAAGAGAAACTTTGTTTTCATTATTATGTTTTCTATTTTGTAAAATTTTTGTTTGCAGAGTGGAGGAGACACTACTAGGATGGAGTGGTTGAAGAAAAACATCATTGAAATATTATTTTAGTACTAGTTTTATTCCTTACTGAGGTTTTATATTCGGAGGTGGAATGTGACTAGAAATTCTCAGACTGGTATCGTTGATTGGTATTATTTTGGATACTTTTATAATATATTTCAATATATCATCTTCTACTTATAATATTGATGCAGTATACTTGGTTATGCTTGTATTCATTATCTGATATTACACTTTGTCAACACAATATTGCTATTTGAATTAGTATGTTATTATAATTGAATTAATCAGTATTTTTATTGAAAATTCGAAACATAATAATATACATATTTATGTTTGTTTTGATTTCATTTGTATTTTTGCAATGTTTTCATTATGAACATTATCTTCTATTCAAATATTTACTGTTGTTTATTAATTGTTAATTAATAAAATATTCCAGAAAAGTTTAAAGTAATTGTTTATTTTAAATTTTCTATTATAGTAAATATATAATAGAATGATTTAGTGTGGAAGATTTAAATATTTTCATTTAAATCTTACTCATTTATCCCTCTGTTTACTTGAAATATTAATTGATAATTAATATAATATTCAAATTGCTCTTAGCTGGGATAGAATAATTTAGTTAGTGTTATTTTAAGTATAGTTTACATTTAACATTTGTTAAATAAAATTAGGTTAATTTTAGAATAATTATAAATAGTCTTTTAAAATTTAGAATATTCGATACAAAATCCTCAAAATTGAAGACTTTCAGTAAGAAAGCAATTTTAGGATAATTTAAGTCTTAGAAAACTAATTTTAGGGTTTATTTAAATAGAAATAAGATTAGAATAAATTTTTACTGAATTTTAATTTCTCCTTAAGAGAAAAATTCAGTTGGTAGCAGGACCATAACCTGCGAGATTTTGCTATCTCAAACACACCGGAAGCTGCTTTAAGCGACTTGTGTGGGCTTAATCTCCTTAGTTGGCCTAGGTCAGAAAATCAGGCCAACAAGTCCCAGTTGCAGTCTTGGTCATTTGTCCTTAATGAGGGAATATTTCCATGTCTAAGCTCAACCTCATACCTAGCACAAGTTTCAGTGTCAAACATACCCCAAGCACCTTGCTTTCTTACGTCGGACATACCCCAAGTCACAAGATTCATTGAATTTCAACCTAGAAATTTGAAATGCATAGATTCTCAACCTAAAAAATATTTGTCCAATTTCAGATCATGAAATCCGACTCCATTCTCAAATGGGTGCCCTTTGGAAGAGGCAAGAGATGGATGTTGAATAATGCAAAACTCATCGAGTGAATGCTAGATAATTGGAAATCCAATAACATAGAATTTGACATGTTAAATGAGAAAGTCCATGAATTAACATCAAACCCAGTGTCAATTGTAGAAACAAATTGCTTGCATGTACAATCAACATGTCAAGTAAGTGGGGATTAGCTCTGCAAAGTACAAATAAAGTGTTGGAGACACTTACCACCATACACACTCTTTTTGGTCAAATTGGCCTAGTTAAACCACTATCATAAGTATTATTGACATTAATTGACATCAGTGTAGCAATAAATGTCATCATCTAGTCTCACCCACACCTACCTTCAATCAAGGAGGCTAACTTAGCATTCTCCTATATTCGGGGAGGCTAACTGGAGCACTTCGGGGGTGATCCAAGTGATATTAATTCACCTAATTTCTAACTGGTGGTTACAATCAGTTAAACAGGTCAGTTAAGGCGCCTCCTCTCATTAAATATATTATTTAATGAACTGGAGTCAACAGGGGTGCCTCCACCAACTTCTGATGTGCAGTTCAACTTCGATTAACCTCATCGAGGTTCATTGGAGTCAGTGTAGCGCTACCTCTTGATGGTTGGTGAGCTGTGACATGTGTTTGATCTCTTTCAGTTGAGACTCAGTCATTTATTACATTCCGACCTCTGTTATGGTTAGTTGAGTCAATTAGGGTTTTGATCAGTGGTTAATTGAGTGTGGAACATGGCTTACAGTTAGTTAAGCTAGACTCACTCATTCAATTTGAATGACCTTCTAAGGAATTCAAATTGTATCTTCATTCATGCTTGTAGCATGAAATTGTAATCATTCATTCTTTATGTGAATACATAACGGCTACTATTCCTGTATACCAATTACACCATTTCATGAGTTATTTGTTGATTAATTCTTGATGAGATTGATTCTTTGTTCCTATATCAATAGACAAGATTAATATGGTATCAGAGCTCACGGCGGGACAAAGCTCTATCTCTCAAAAACAAGCTTTCTGACATATTTCTACATGAAAATTGAGCAATATCTCAAAAATCCAGCACTGCACCAGAGGCCAAGGCTTACCACTTAATACCCCAAGTAATGAAATTGTTAATCAAGCTTGCTTGATCAACTATGCTGGGTGTGATGAAAGCCTAAAATGTGCAGGCTGTTTGACCTTACGGTGCCCCTTTTGTTTTGATTTGCAGGTTTTAATAGGTACAACTTTGAATGGACTCATCAATCCCTCTTCTCACCCCATTCACAAGCTATTTGGAATGGAAGTTGAAGATGATTGCATCTATGAAGAGACGAGGTCTCTATGAGGTGTCTATTGGACTCGGAAAAGAGTCTTATGAAAATGAGAATGGCTGGCTAAATGACGGTGATAGAGCTTTTGGAGCAATATGTCTGGCCCTTTCTCCTAGCTTGCGCTACCTTATTGGTTCTACTGAATACCCAAAAGATATCTGGACAAAATTGGACAGAACCTTTGGCAAGCACAAGGATCATAATAGCACTTTGGAGATTACATCTAGCACCATAAGAGTTCTTTACTCAAAATTCTCAGCCTCTACTCTCTCTGATGAAGTTGTTCAAGATGAAGATGAAGCAGAATCTTCTACGCATTCAATTAGAATTGAAGAAAGTCTCCATGCAGTGACTCCTCCTCTTGATGCTCTGGAAGTTCATGAGATCTCTGATATCTCATCTCCTCATATTGCTAAAACATAAGAAGAAATTCAAATCTCTAATATTGATGAAAAATACTGTTGCACTTCGCAAACATTCAACGGTGATTTTCCTTTGAATTTTGTGCAAAATTTACCAGTAATTGCTTCCGAAAGTGAAGAGAAATTTGATTTTTCTCCCTCTAATGTTGTTGTTGGTGTGCAAATATGTAAAAACTTGGATATTTTGGAAGAAATATCATATTATAAGAGTGACACATTCGCTCCCCATGATCTATATCTTCCAGCAAAATCCTGCAGGATTGCATGCACCAAAATTTAGAATTTTGAAGAAAAAAACAACTGTGCATCCACCGTCTCGGTTGACCATACTTTTGGATCTGATATGAACCTTATTGGATCTGATATGATCTTATTTGGATCAGATCTGACATTTCTTGGTTCAAAATTTTAGGTTCATAAACCTTCAGTACTACTTGTAGCTGTTCTCATCAACGGTGTGAAGAAACAAGTACCGCAAGTCTCCTACAAAACTATTGTTGGGGATTTGATTTGATTTCATAGTTTTGGATCTATTGTGAACTTATTTATATATGATTTACAATCTGATCTGATATTATTTTGTTCATATTTTAAAATCCAAGAGCTTATTCTAGGCTTTGTTCACCTGTCTTCTCTTTGATTGGTCCTCCTTCTCACTTTGAAACCCAGACCAAAATAGAAAATAATCCCAAGTATTTCCTTTCTTTTGAAGCTCAGTACTGATGATTAATTTTATTAAACCATGATGAAATATGGACTGCTTTGTATGATCCTAATTCTCTTTAACTCTGCTAGACATCTTCTGCAAACTTTTAAGGAAAAACAAAGGGAGATTCATCTTTGATTCATGGCTTAAATGTTGTAAAAACCTGAAATGATATTTAAACACAGAGGCATATCTTCCTTCACAAGTTACATAACTTTGTAGGATGTTGATTGGATCTCTCCATTCTGGTTTAAATTTCTGTATATATACTCCTTTACCCCAATCTGCAACAACATTTGGCAGCAGGTAATTTTCTGAATTAAAAACAAAAGGCACCTTCTTGAACCAATACTCACCCTCATCAGCAATGGCTATAGCCTCTGCTATTAAATCTCTAGTCAGCTCAATTTTGAGGGTATTAAATGTGACTATGTCTTTCTCTAAACCCTGAACAAATTTATATGAAACCTCTGTATGATGACCATCAATTTTTTCAAAATAATTCAGCCAACCTGCTTCTAAAGATAACTTTACATAGTCAGGGAAAGTTTTATCCCAAGATATCTTTGAAGGCTCAGCCCTATTCATTTTCCCACTTCTCTTCATCCTGGGTACTAATCCTTAATTGTTTTTCCTTCAGAGAATGGTTCAAGCTACTTTGAAAATATGAAGTCTCAATAGTAAATCAGAAATTGAGCAGACTGAAAACCCTAAACATCAAATTTTCCTCATCATTGATAAAAATTTCGGGACAATTTTAACTGACAACGAAAATTTAATAACTGAGCAAGAAATCGAGCACCTAAATTTGACGAAATTCTCAATTAACCTCCATCACTACATCTTCTATCACTACAAACCCAAATTCAGGGATGATGTCAGCAATCGATTGCATACCTGTCGTGATAATAGTTTTGACTGCTTAAAATTTGGTATTTTATCTTCCCAGGTGTCCCCTTACCTTTGCTTCTCTGTTTTCAACTGCCATGATTGCAGCAGTCAATTACCTTGCAAACCCTAACTATCTAACCATCTTCATTCTCTAACCACGAACTGTGAGGTATCAATATGGTTTCTGTGATTTTTTATACATTCAATAAATTCGTAATTGACAACGAATTTCCCTCATCGTGCATGATCATTGTTGTTTAAAGGATCTACATCTTCCACTTTCTGGACAACTGCAACTCAATCAAATGATTCTTACCTTATCTCAAAACACTTGTCAAAATGATTAATATGGCCTAAAGACGTATCAATCTCCTTGAAAGGTGCAAAAAAATCCTCTCATGTGCAAATTTTGGAACTCACGAGCAAAATTATGACTTTTTCAAAGGGCACGATTTTCTTGTAGCACCCTCGTTCATATTTTCTGTCTTTGCGCTACAATAATATCTGTTTGATAATTTTTTAACCAAAACTCAAAACAAAGTGTTAAATTTTGATAATTAACCTTTGATAAAACCTTATGAAATTTCTTTAGAACCTTTCAGAAATACATACATCCTATAAGCCCATAAAAAACTATGAAATATACAAAATTAAAAAGAAAACTAATAAAATCAATCATAAACATAAATCTACTAGCAAAATACTTTTAAAAAACGAAGCTCAAAAATGTTAAAGCAATAAGAAAAATCATGTTTTATGATAAGCATATGATTCAAACTAGAAAACAAAAACAAGCTATGACATAACCATCAAAGTATACCAACCAAAATTTATCTTCTAATTCTATAGAACTAGTGCTACTCTCTAAATTAGAAACTAAATTAACTATGTTACAATCAATATTGTTAGTCCGCGAAAAATGAAGGAGCTTGGACTGTGTATCTGATTCATCACTGGCTTCTTATGCTTGATAGTTTCTCGGTTCAAGCTCAATAAAATAGTTACCCAAAACTGAATGTGAGAAATTTACAGCCCATTTTTCTCTTCTAGTTGTGTTACGTTATGCTTCATGTGTGGTTCCCTCATCACTTTGATATGATTCTAACAGTTATTATAAGGAAACCACAAGTGTGACCAATCCATTGCAAAGTACGGATTGACTTTTGCAAACCAGTCCCTACTCAAAATCAAACCATATGTTTAGGTATGTCCACTACCATGATGTTTATAAACTGGCGAACCCTTTCATCTGCAGATAATTGTAACAATACATCCTTCAACTCCCTTACCACTTTGACTATAGTTCTATCAAACTGGATGATTTTACATGAAGAAGGTGTGGGTTGACCATTTATCTTTCTACAGACTGAAAGAGGCATAACATTAGAGGATTCTCCAGAATCTACTAAACAATTGTGTACATTGTGATTGAAAATATCAAAAGAAAGTAGAAATGGTAACGTTTGGGATTTAGATTCCCCCCCAATGCTATCTTCATTGATTTCTTCTTCTGATTGAACATCATCTTGGGATTTAATGGTTTCTGAATCAAAGGCTTCCAATATTTTCTTTCTTTGTTGAGGTAAGTTACACATTTCAAACAAAGAAATATTTTCCTTAGTTTTGTTGATATCTTCTATTATGTCATATCCTATGTCACCATCTATTGAAATTTTCTTATTATTCTCTACTTTATTGTAGGAAACCTTTATAGACTTACTAACCACGGGATATTTCTGTCTTGTTATGACTAAATTAGGTATAGGTGGGGTTTGAGTATTACTGTTGATTTTCTTCATTCTTTCATGAATATCCCTAATATTGGGTAGTAATATACTTTCATCCATTATTGGTCCCTTGTTTCTTGTTGCGACATTTACTACTGAAAGTTGTACTTCCTCAGTAGGTTCTTCTTCATCCTATCCCAGTGTTGACATACAATCCCACAATACCATGGTAGTTTCTTTAGGTGCTTCCTCTAGTTCATGGGCCTTTTCCTCTTTGATTGTAGGCTCCATTAATTTAGATTCTAGTAATTGGTTCATAACCAAAGTCATGGAGTTAACCCACTATGGGAAATTCCTTTTAGAGTGAGGCTCCTGATGAAATGTGCAAAAATTGTCCATTCCAACTTCAATGAAATTCAGAACAGAAGAACTATACGTAGGTGGTTAGGATGGACCACTTTCATTTGTTCTCCTGTAATACGGCTTGAATTGTTTCTTGGCTTATTTCTCTTTATCCACGTCGACAATTTTATTGGATTACTTCTGTACCATCTTGACTACACCTTCTAATTCATTGGAATGTTCCTCTTTTAGTCTAGTAAAAAACAAAGGTTTCTTTCTGCCAAAAGTACTTATCTCTGGCTCTACAGAGTGTTTATTTATACTTTCAAGCTCAACCTCTACTTTTATTGCTTCTTCATAAGTTTCTACCAAAGAAGGCTTTACTGGCCTCTTAACAAACATTGGTATGTTAAGGGAAAGTACTGAAGTATAATATTCCGTTAAAGTTTCTTAAATAGGTTTTATGGAAGCACTGAAATTATTTAGATCAGAAGCAAACCTTTGACTAAAATCATGCACTTTATCTTTCTTGTCCATCCCTAGAGCAAGTAATTCTTTCATCACAGTGGCAGTGGGTCTCTGGCTACCAAAATTTTCTTTAAACAATATTTCAAAAGTATGCCAGTTTGTGATTGAATTTTCCTGTAAGCCGAAATACCATGACGCTTCTTTAGCTTTGAAGTATGTGGAAACAGTCTGCATACTACATCATCATGCTCTACTACTAAAATCTATAGAGCCAAGAAAAAATTCTGCAAGTGATCATCCATAGAAATGCCTTCTCCTGGATCAAATTAGGCAATGAATTATCATCATTCCGAGGCAAAGCATGCAATGGAGGAGCCAGTTTGAGTGGTGTTCTGGCTCTCTAAGCTGGTAGTGGTGGAGTATTTGCATTAGCATTGACATTTGCATTAACATTTTCATCCATGATTCGTGGAGGAGATTGAGGTGGAGAGTGAATAGGTGACTAAAAAGATGAACAATACAGAGAATCCAGTCCCAACTAATCAAGTGGCTGAACAATTTCTTGTAAGGACAAGTTCACCAATTCTTCCAAATTCCCTACCAAAATTGAATCTTTCATGTAAGTGGGTGTTCTTCTAGGAGCTTCCCTTCTCGATAATTCAGGGATTGTCTACAATCCTTCAATATTCTTCACATATGACCTTGTGTATCTCCTAAAGTGATCAACTACCTCCAAAGGAACCTAGTAAAGGTGTTCTGCGGTTTCTGGGTTTACTTGTTCTTCAAAAAAACTAGTTTCAGAGTTATCATCGGTGGAATAGTTTCGATTAAATGGATTTCCTTTGCCAGCCATGCACTATATGCCCTCCTTCTAGCGCCAAAAATGTTGATGCCTGGAAAATACCAGGTACCGACAGTAGGGATTATCCCCAGTAACCATTCCCATTTAGATCGTTTATCGTTTGGTATGGGGAATCCGTCTGGTTAGTGGCCAGGTTACTGTAGAATTTAAGAAAAGTTTAAATCTATTTTATTAGTTGCGGCCTGGTCCACCGTTTATGTAATTTTATTTTTTAAGAATGATATGTAAGTTCCTAGATTAAATGAAAGTGATAGTGGGTAAGAATATCACTAGATATGCGCAGATCTTCCCTATGTCTTACCACTTCTGCCCCACAGTCACTCTATGAAAGCAAAGAACAACTAATCTAAATTTATTCTAAACTATCCCTAGGGAGCAATATTAATACTAATATGAGTAACGTACTTCATTGTTTTCACATAGAATTCTACAAATAGATGAGAAAATATGGATACATAAATACAACAGAGAAATAACACAAAGATAGCTCTGTGAAGTTAAACATTGATCACTCATTCATTGCATACAATTCATAACATAAAATGAAATCATTCATAACACATGAAATAGTTCAGCGGGTTTAGAATGATATCACAAATTATACAGCATGCTAAAACAGAAATAATTCCTCATTCAACGATCTACAAAACATGCTTTGAAACTCATGCAGTACTCTCTCTAATGAAATTTCAGTCCTCTTTATTATAAAAAGAAGTAGTTCTCCTTACAAAAAGTTTCAGCATATGGGAGCCAGAAAAAGTCCCTTATCTCTTCTACTCTATTCCTACTTATACATTTACAAAATAAATTTTGGTTATCCATGCCCTTTGGGCATCTCTAACCCTTCGATTACAAAAAATTTACCTCTAGTGTGCTCACGAGAAAAATGAAATAAATACAACATATTACATAGAATTTTCCACATGTGAATAAGACAAAAAAACCTAGGTGGGACCAACCCATCCATCCAGGAATTACTTCCATGCAGCTACATATTCTGCTATGGCCATGAAATCTATAGGATCTAGCATTCTGACTAACACCTCATGCACAGCCAACTATGATTTGATATTTGCTACCCTCTGAGGAGTGACTCTAATCTGATCTCCCAGCAAGCAATTGCTGACTGCAGCCTATGTAACCAAATTATTTACTATCTTCTCATTCAAACCGTTGACCTGTTGTATGATGAGTTCATCTTCTTGCATCCTCTCATGCAGGTACTTCAGGTGCTCTTCGTGCCCTAGAATTCCTAAAGTCTCTTGGATGAGGAGGTCTGACATCTGTTGTGCATGGTCAACAGTCTTTTATAAAAGTCCATGCACTTATCCACTGTTTTCCCAAAAGCAGATGTCAGTTTTCCAGTAGCCTTGCTGCTGAAATCCATTAGTTCATCCTCTATATGCAGATCTTTGACACTCTTTTGAGGTTCATGTTCGAGAAGTTATGTATTGGTTTCTAACCAAGTTATCCGACCTTGGATGACTTCTGTAATTTCCTAAGATCTTTTCTTGAAATCAATTGATATAATTGAGATCTCTTGTAGTATAACCTTGGTTTGCTTTATCTTGTATACTTGCTCTGCTAGTTTTGACTGCACTTGATATATTTTGCTTCTAAGAAAAAGGGCATGCTCTCTAAGAGGCGTGATATCCATTTTCTTCCCATTTTCTTCCTTGAACATAGTCTCCAAAGAATCATTTTGTGCTTCCATCTCTGCAACTCAGGTTCTTAGCTCCTACGCTTGAGTGTAAACCGTATCCTCTTGGGTCTCCAGTCCTGAAATATTTCCTTCTAAATATTTCTCTTCTCCACTGATAATTCTAATTGATAATAATAAAGCATCCCATTCCGCTTCTAAAATATTATAGGCTCCTTGGAGGCTCTCTTAATCTGATAGGGTGGCATCATACTTCCTCTTTGTTTCCTGGCCTACTCGATCCTCTTTCCTTAAGGTTTCCTTCATTTGTTCCATTTTATCTTTATATTGGTCAAATGTTCCCTTTAGTTTTCTAACATTATAGCCATTCTCTTGTGCAGTTACAATACCAATTGAGGCCATCTGTTATGTGTCTTCCTCCACATTCTTTACAACAACTTTCGCAGTCACTATGGTAACATTAGGATGAGTACCCATTTTCAATGTCTTCTCGTATCTCCATACAATTTATTTCCACTTCGGGTTAAAAAATACGTTGTCCAAACTTGCAGCTTCATACTGCTTTGATAGAGTGAAGGGTGCCAACCCTAACTCAATGATAGGGAGGTGACCTCTTGTCAGTATATCTTTTGATGTGGAAAGGAGACTTTCTGGATTTTCCTGAGCAGTATTATGCTCTCGATTTTCCCTATCCTGATTGTCTCTCTCTTTTTTCCTCAGCTCTTCAGCTATTCTACCAGCTTCTTCTTTTGCTTTGTCTTCCAATTCCTTTTTCCTTCTTTCTTATTTTTCATTCTGCTTATGTTCGTCTTCTTTCCTTATTTTCTATTCCTCTTATTTTTCTCTCTTGGCCTCTTCAACCAGTAATTTCCTTGCACCTTCTACTAATCTTCGTGTTATTTCTTCCTTTTCTCTCTTTGCATCTTCTTCTTCTTCCATTTTTCGAGCAGCTTCTTCTTCTTGTCCTTTCTGCTTGGGTTTACTGTTGCTGCTACCTTTGTCTTCATACATTGTGATTTTCCTTTCTAGGAATATTTTTTAGGGAAGTCATATTGCAATCATTTCGGTATACTTCTTCATATTTATGCAGATAATCAACGTACTCGAAGTTCACTTTCAGGAGTGCACGGTGTGCTGCAACTTTTCCTTGAGAATCATTTCTGTGAAAACTCTTTTTACCAAAATGAAATTTTTCCAAATCTTTCATGAAATATGGTGCACTCTTGATCTTGGAAAACTTATATCTACCTGCATAGAATGGCATCGGCGGGAAAACAACCTTCTTCATGTCAAACAAATAACTCCTGAAACCATCCAAGAAGAGCTGTCTCACTACTTCTTTATGTACTACATAGTCACTAGCATACTTGCGAAGTAGTGAAGGGGATTTGGTTCCCCCATACATCCTCAAGTAGGTTCCCTCTTCTGAAAAGAATTAGTCTCCAAATTCCCTTATGGAATCCAAAGCACCTTCAGACAAGCATTTACATTCCTCAAGGAAAATTAATTGGTACAATGGCATTAAGGACTCCTCACAAATCAGCTTGTAATAGCTGTGATATTTGTGAGCCCATAAGATCTAGTATGCTGCATAGATGGGAACTTTTCCTTCTTTCCAACTGCACTTTGACTTCTCAAAGGGATGTAAGCATAGTATATATACAAACAGAAAGGATCCCATATAAAAATCATATTTCTGTCGGTGCAATCTTTCCTGTGCTGCAGTTATGCAAGAGGAAAAAGTGTGTGTTATGATATATTCCCAATTGAACACAGTCCCAATCATTGTTACATGGTACATTAGTGGTGTCCACCCAATATTGTAAAATCTTCCATCATCTCTACCGAGGATCATCATTTCAGCATTAGAGCGACCATCCTATATGGGGCAAGAAGATTAGAAGATTCATATTTCCCAGATGCCTTTTGCTGGAAGGAATTTCCTTTAGTTTCCATCATCTTTGCAACTCCAATGTAATCAATGGTCAGACTATTTATCCAATTAGTTGTCATTCTGACTTCTGAGGTTGGAAAGATGTAAGCTTTAGCTATGAATGCAGGGGTTAAAGAGGAAAATCCTTTGTCTTCAACATTGTAACTTATAATCCCCTTTACATCATCCTTAGACAGAATCCATCGTATGACCTTGGAGCATCTTGTGGATACTTTTGTGGTTCCTAATCTTAATATATTGTTAAACATGGTTAGATCCTCCAAGATTGCATCTGGAACATTTTTATCCTAGAGCATATCATAAACTCGACCCCACTTAAATTCAGGCTTAGCCCCGGTGACAGATTTAGTATCCTCATATATTATCTCTACTCTTGGTGTGATTTTGACGTCTGATTCTTCGTCTGCAACCTTGGCTTTCTTCTTTCCTTTCTTAGGCATGGTGTCAGATATAGACTGATCCTGTAGCAAAAAAACAAAATGTCTTAATATCACTACTATTAGAAACCACATGCATTCATATACATAAGAAATGAAGCAATACTCTAAAATTTGCAATGCATATAAGGAAATTATCATTTATCCTAGCAGAACATTCCTTCTAGAACAAGCTTGACCAGTATATTTTACCATAGCTTCTTCACCCATCAAAATGAACTTGCACTGCAAAACTTCGCATACCATCAAACTGACACCTATATAAGGGTCAAAACCGAGAAAAAACCCTAAATCACATGCGAGCTCTGTTTGAGGAGATAAAAGCTTAAAACTTATCATTCCTGAGCACATTCTAGGGTATTTACCAAAACCACCATTAAAATATTAAGGATGATCCTTCTATGAGACTTACATCCCACGGGTACCAATCCAAATACTAAATGTAGTGATGCCATGGCGTTGACCACCAGGGCCAATACCTCCGGTAAGGAAACAAGGTGAAAAAAAAGAACATATGGATCTCATGGCTTAAATTATCACAAACCCTTATCATTGCATATAAACAAGAACCAGGTAAGAAATGGACGACAAGGAACTCAGGCCATCCTGGATGCACCTAGTGATGTGAGCAAACCATATCTGAATGGAAATGACAGGGATAGCTTGGGAGCAGGTAGAAAACTATGGACTGAGTCGGCTAGGTAAAGAGGTAGACATATTAAAACAAAACGAGAGGTTGTGGAGAAGGCTCTTTTAAACTCAACGAAAAACGTGAAAACCCTAGCCTTGCAACGAAACCTAAACGTATTACCTATCGATCCATGACAGGTAACAACCTAACCATCCTACCAATCAAAGAGATGCAAATGGATAATATCCTACCTAGCAGGCAAAGAGGTAGACATATTAAAACAAAACGAGAGGTTGTGGAGAAGGCTCTTTTAAACTCAACGAAAAACGTGAAAATCCTAGCCTTGCAACGAAACCTAAACGTATTACCTATCGATCCATGACAGGTAACAACCTAACCATCCTACCAATCAAAGAGATGCAAATGGATAAGATCCTACCTAGCAGGCAAAGCTCAAAGACTGCTAAAAAATGTGGTGTTCAAAACCCACGTAAGTTCCAGATGGCGATGCCCCACTTCGCAACCGACGTTCGAAACGGGTGAATTCCATAGGTTCAACAATTCTTAACCTTTGCAATTATAACGTGAAAACGGAAAAAAACCCACAGATTATATATATATATATAGGAAAAATAAGGAAAGTCACTCACTGTGGTCATCAAAACTTTACACCGCACGAGCGTGAAATGAATGTTGTATTGGCATCAAAATTAAAGTGCATCGAAAATCCCATATAGCCATGTGAGGTGGAAAAAACTCAGACAACGACGGCTCGAAACTCAAAATACTGCCGCTACTATCGGCCCTCTATAAGAGGAGATGAACCGGTGATGTCTTTTCATGACCCCTCCACCACTGTGGCTCAATAAAGATCAGCAACAACAACCTAACCAACCTGCTAGCTCCAGTTTCCTATAAGAAATATAGTCACAGTTATTGGGCGTCTCCAGCTAAACAACCATAATGGATAATATCAGTTATAAGGCCAAGACTAACACCATTGATTGTAGCTAGAACTCAAACTCTTTCTGTAATGTAAATAGCAAATTCGGCAAGAAGTTCATTGGATGAAAACAAAAAACATATCCATTGTATCGGCAGGAAGATGCAAACTTTTCGACGTAGCGGGCCAAAAACAACGCAAAAAAACAATGGTAAAGATTCAGGCGAGGAAGGAAAAAAAAAATCATCGTTGCGGAAAAAATATCGAGAAAATCTCTCATGCAGCAGATAAAAAAAATTTGGGAAAAGTTCCTACGATAAAATCATAAAGCCTCCGCTGTGTCAGCAAAAAAATAAAAAAGCCTCCGATGTATCGGATCAAAATAAGCCGTTATGTGCTTATTCAAAAAATCAAATCCTATCCACTGTGTTGGCTAAAACATTAAAATCCATCCGCTATATCGGGTCAGAAAAAATTTCTTGCTTAGTGCAAAAACAAACCTTTTGATCTTACTCAAGCTGAAACCAAGTCATTAATCATAGCTTTCAAAGTGCAAAAAAGGTCTAAGTAACCAAAATCTAAAAATTTAAAGGGGGGCCCTAAAAGGTGCAAAATGTTTTCGAGGTTATAGTTGCAGCAGCAACACATCTATAACAGTTGAACTTACTAACCATTCTAACTTCTTTGTAAGTAAACGTAATAGGTAGTCACCCAAACGTCTCAACGTCCTATATAAACATGTACACTATTGTAAAATTGAAGCAAGTAATAGGGAAGTAATCGAATAACAAAGATTGTTTCAAATTCTTGCATTTCGTTTGCGTGTTAATTTTTTTCTATGTACTGTATTTAGGGATTTTCTTATTTTTTTATGCTTCCTCTATAACAGTTGTCAATTCATTCAATTGAACTATTGTCCCCCAACATGCGCTTGGGAACCTGGATTAGAGATATAACTTATTCATAAGATTGACAATTTGGAGGAGAAAAATGAAGATTTTATAGAGTCAAAATTTCCACATATGATGGCCAAACAAAGTGTATAAAAATATATATTCTCTCTCAAACAACCATGAAAAATTAGAATTGTAAAACTCTCTTCCTTTTAAAGGAAAATTTTAGAATCAAACCAAGAGCTTGCAAAATGGGTTAGAATCATACTTTAGAAAAAATTTAATTGAATCACTATTAAAGGACTCAAAGGAAACCACACAACAATATCTTCAAGATATTTGTTTAGTGACTCTCTTTTTCACTTCATTACATCTACTTTGCTTCCATTTTTTCCCTTTCAACGTCCCTTTGCACCTTCTGATACAATTGCTAGTAAATAAATAAACTGTTGAAGAAGCCATGGTTTAGTGTGGGTCAATGTTACTTTGAGAGAGTTCAGAATAAAATATAAGAAAAATGATGGTAGAGATCTTAGTTAATTCTTGAAGGCTAGGATCTGAATGACTATTAATGAAAATGCTCAAGAATCCACGCATCAACATTCATCAATAATGAACGTAGTCGTCAAACGGATCACTGTTATTACAGAGAGTCAGCCAGTCTGTGAACATACACCTCTCCAATCAATGGAGATGTATGAAAATGTTTAAGGATAGAGATGACCGCATGGGAGAAATGACATCAACATTAACTTCAAGTTGTACAACCAACATTAACCATTCTTTAATTCCCATATTCGACGAGTGATATTATCACATAGAGCCTGGACACTCGGGCAAAAAAATTCCTCGGCTTATCCATAAACTGACGTCATAACTGTACACACCAATCACAACATAGTCAAATAATATTTAAATGATTTATAATATTTATAAAAGTTGACTTTAGAATATGAAAATTTTGTTTGATGTATGGACTAGTTAATAGGTAGTTGAGGTCAATGTTGGAATTTGGTTTTCATTCTACCCGTCATATTTTTATGTCCAACGGGGGAAATTTATATATAGGTCATGCAAATTTCTTTGGTAGTGTGAATATCAAATTTTTAATAAAAACTAATGTTTAAATTTGGATCAGTTTAAAAAAAATTAATTTTTAAATTTTTAAATTTTCTGATTGGTTGTTGCGTGGATGACGTCAGGTTTAGAAACCAAGGCTCAAGAGTCGGCGACAGAGCTGACAGAAGTAGATTTTAATAAAAAGTATATACGTGTCGATTGCAAGCACCCATCCGTTGGATGTACAGAGTAGTAATCATTACAACACTTACATTGTTGGGAAATGTGCAGCGTAAACCCTACCCTTCCCGAGCAACCTCGCCCACGACACACTTCAAGTCATGTGCATGTCAATTGCCACGTGGCCATTGAAAAGCAATGGCGAGCCATTTTATGCCTGACTCCCTATACGAGGGAGTGCCACAACAATGAAGTACTTATTATTACCAACTCCCCTGTTTCTCACACAAAATCTTCATTTTCTTCTTCTGTTCCACTGGCTTTGTTGTTTGGTTGCTTGCTTTTCAAATACAGACTTAGAAGGACGAGGAAGACCAGTTGATTGCTTGCTTTCTCTTTACCTACATAATAAGATGAGGGAAGGAAGGCCAATGAGTGAAGCAGAAGCAGTCGATCAGTTCAGAAGCTACGCGGTTCCCGTCGATGACTTTGAGAAGTGTCCAATTTCTCCAATCGTAAGTGGATGCACGAAATAGAGAAGAATAATGGGCAATCGGATCCTTTTTACAGCAATTCTAAGGCAAATAATCTATTTTAACTTAGTTAAAACTCATATTCATGCCAATTCAATTGGAAACAACCTTTGAACTCTAAATGTAAAGAATGTATATGTATGTTATTCAAGTTAAACAAAATATAGCACTTGTTTTTACTTTTTTTGGTTGGGATTACAGTGTTAACCAATTATCAGCCTTAACGACTTTCTCATCCTTGGTAATGAGCTTATAATTTTCTTGTTCTAAGAATTGAATATTCTCGACAAAACCTGAGGTGGGTTTTGGCTGGGGTGGGGCAGGATGAAGAGGGTTTAATAAACTTGTTTGAGTAATTCACGAACTGAACTGTTTTCCTAGGAAAGTTACCACTGAATGGCTAAATAATTGACATTGTACGGGAAAGGGCTCTTTTGTTGAAAGAAAGAAACCAAGAATAATCCAGGGTCATTTCCCCAAAGCAGCATCATGCATAGAATTGATAATTCAACAAAGTTACCAATTCCATGGTAACTCTACATATTGATATTATTGATTTTTTAATATTTTATTTTAAAATTTCTTCTTGTATGGTTTAAGTTATTTAATTAATAACATTTAATAATGGAAATTGTTTTATTTTTGGAGACGGTAATGACGTTTACAGACTAAATTTTTTCCTTTTATTATGAAAACAAATATTTTTTTTAAATTAAATTGATTTTTTTTAAATATTGTTAAAATTACTTATTCTGATTTACATGTTTGATATTATTGATTTATTTTTAATTTTTGAATTTCCGTTTGTATAATTCAAGTTTTTTTATTAATTATTTAAATTTTTTATGTTATTCATTTGTTTGATATTATTGATTTAGTTTTTATTTTTGAATGTCCTTGTGTATAATTTAATTATTTACATTTTTAATGTTATTGATTTATTTTTTATTTTTAAATTTAATTTCATTAATGATGTTTATTAATGGACATTGCTTTATTTTGGAGAGGATAATATTTTTACAAATCAAAATTTAATTTTATTTATTTATTTTTAATTTTTTATAAATTAAATTATTTTAAAATAATTGATATAAAAATTCTATTTATAAAAAAAATTATAGTTATAAAATTTCAAGAGATTGTATTTAAAAAATTATAGTTATTAAATTTTAAGAGTTTGTATTTAAAAAATGATAAAAGTGCCTTTATCTAATGTCATGAATTAAGCTTGCTTTTGTATAATAAAATAAATAAGCATAAAAACATCTTAATCCGATATGTCATGCCATTATTATTTAGTTTATAAGTAGTTCATGGCATGCACGATGTAGGTTGTAAAGATAGACATCCTCATTTTAAATTATTTTTTATGGCTAATTATTTTTTATTGGTTACTTTTGTAAAAACAGATAAATAAAGCAAAAAAAAACAAACAAAACAAAAAACTATAGGGATATTTAAACTTTTCATAAAGAGAAGAAAAAAAATTGCAAGCAAGCCTTGAGAACCTTTTTTTAATTTTCTTTTTGGTATGAATGGATCAAACTAATGCCAGCGAATTTGGGATTAAAATGTTAATTAGTTCTTTTATTGTATGTCATATCCTTTTTCTTTTGTTTTAAATATGATTTTTTTTTCTTTATTAAGATGTAACTATTGTTTATTATTTCCTAGCTCTAACTATTGAATATATATATTTTTAATTGTTTTGGGTTTATATATAGGCTTTAATAGGTTTTTTTATAAATCCTATTTTTAGATATATCATCAATTTTTTAATTTGGATTAAGTTTTTTTTTCATGACTTTATTTTAATTTGGGTTTGACATTTTGATAAATATATTGATATTTTGAGTATTTTATTTAATTATTATTTTTATTTAAAAATTAATAAAATAAGTTATATCTCAATTTTAAATGTGTTGTTTTATAAAAATATTTTAATTAATATTTATATATAAGAAATCTATTAAATTTTATTGACTTAAATTAAAAATAATTGAACATTGATTAATATTGGAATATAAGTATAAAAAAAATACTACAAATAGCTTCTTATAAACTAAACAATTTTAAAGTGTAGCTTAATTTGGAAGAAGGTTAAGATTATCAATAAATAAATAACATTTTTCATGTTATATTTTCAATAGTTTTGTCTCAAGCTAATTTCAAAAATCAGAATTATTTTGTAAAGAAATCAACGTGTATTTGTCAAAATATATCTTAATATAAAATTTCACCTAACTTTGGACATATATATTTATGTTTTTTATGCAATGTATTGATGACAAAGTTTCTATATGTTATTATAATTTCCTTACCTTATAGAAATAAAATAAGAACATAGCCACCATTGCAATTTCCCTATAGGTACCATTGGGATTAACTCACTGAGAAACACATCTTCTAACTATTTATTTGCTAATTCAAGAACTTTTTAACCATTGGTCAACCAAACTACTAATGTGCCATAACCACTAACGTATTAACTCCTTAACCATTATGGTTTACTAACCTTTTCCCTTCTTAACTATTACTTAATTACTTCGATAGGTGTTTAGATATTATACAAGATTTTGGACTTCCTTGAGTGGATCAAGGAGATTAGTACAATCAAGATTCATTTCATCGTAGTTGTCTCTTGTTTTGATTAAATGCATCTTTATTAATATTTAAATAAGATTCAGTTAAGCGCTAGTTAAAGAAAAAACTAGCATTATTTTAATATAGAATTATATATTTTAGTCTTTATTTAAGAGTGGGCCTATCGGTGTTCACGAACAACGTTACTTATGGTTGTACTAGTCACTAACCTACTTCACTGACCATAAATCCTTTAAAAATTGTATAACTAACCTTTTATATACCAAATAATCTATGTCAAGAGAAACTTATACTACCTTGATAGTCCTTGAACTTGAGTTTCCAATTCGTCTTTTTTTTTGTTTTTTTAGTTATGAGACCCTTTCAAGTCGAAATTTAGAGGGAATAAAGTGTTCATCACTATTAGCACTTAGTTTGATGAAACATTAAAAATAAGTTTTGAAGGTTATTTCCTATGTATTGATTCTTGTGGAAGAGTGCTATTTACATCATGATCCCAACATGTTCATTTTTTATTCTTTGAGTTTCTCCCTAAAATACTTATTAGGTTTTCAAGTTTGAGGTATTTGGTTGATATTGGATTGATTGTTCTAGAATGTATGTATTACAATTCAAGTGAGCAATATTTTATTCGTCATACTCTTGAAAGTTAAATATTCAACACATGTAAGATGGCCAATTTGGGAAGTTACTCTTGTTTACATATCTTCCAAATCAACGAAAAAATGAAAACAAAATTAAAAGAGGGTGTTTTGATGCAGTTTGAGTTAGGCAATTAGTTTCCTCAGTGTTGTAAAATCCAAATGTTCACTTGTTTTCTCAGCCATCATGGAATTTTTTTATACTTATCCAATTTTTCTCTTGATTGTGAAGGGAAATTCATTTGTTTCTTCATTGTTTGTTGAAAATGACAATTGCCCAATATTTAATTTCACTTTATGTAGGTTAATGTTCACCTATGTGTCTATGTAAAAGAAAAGTGCAAAATTCTGAATACATTAACATTTATTCATATGGGAAGAACTTTCAATACACATTCTGATTGACAAGCCATTGGAGTTTGTTTATTGGTCATGTGTTCAAGTTATTAGACATTGTTTATTGGACATCTGTTCAAGGGTGAAATCAATCCTAATTATTAATTGGGTAAAATTTTCAGTAATTGGGAGGGTTTTGGAGTCTATGGGATATCATCCATTTTTTGGGTTATCAAAATCCTTATGTTAGGATCAAGATTTTAATAGATAATTACTCATTTCTCTCTATCGCTTCATTATAGCGATGAGACTGGGGTCTCATTAGGGGCTTACAGTAACTAACTATTTAAGTTGGTTTTGGCTACAGAGTTGTAAAAAACATATCCCCCACTTGGGGGGGAATCAATAACTTACCCCGTTGACGAAGCTATGGTTTTGACTAGATATTTCTAATTCCCCCCCCCCCAACCTAGCAACTTAGCCTTGTGGATCAGGATATTTGGTAGCTTCAAAGTGTCATTTGATATTTCCTTATGCCTATGGAGCGACATGTGTGGAATTTTTTAGTAAGTAAGAAGGTATAAGGTTGTAAAAAGCGCAGTGAAACAAGAGAGAGGTAGAAGCAAAATAAAGCTTCTTATATGTATACATAGAAAAGGTATGATAAACTTATTGATTAGAGTATATAGTTGTAAGAAGGTAACTGAGAAAAGGTTCTTGAACAAATAGTTATAGGTAAAATAGTTGAATAAAATAGTTTTTGTTCTCTTGGGAAAGTCACTTCAACATTTCTCCTACTATATAAAAGAAAATTGGTATTGTTAAAATAAAATTAGAGAAGAAAATGAATGTTATTAAACAAATTAGAAATTCTCATGATTTTTATGCTATACATTCAAAATGGAATGAAGGATTAAAATATCTTAAAATGGTATGTATATGCATATATTCATTCTCGATAGCACCATACTTGTAACACTACAATTCTTCATAACTTGCTAACTCAAATGAAAGAAAAAAATATTTATGAAAGTTTCTTAAGGCTAAATATACCAAAGTTGGTCTCTTAGATGAAAATCCTACTGCATTAGTTTTTTCTTCTCTTTTGATAGTAAAACTCCTTAATTTTCATTTAGAGTTGAGGAATACTTATTTTCCCAACTTAATTATTTTCCTCATGCATATTATTACAATTGAAAACCCATTAGAGAGGATATGAGAAATTGACAAACCAATCATTTACAACCTTTTTAATTTTAAAATTTGACACAAGCTATTTCCAATTGTAAAATCAACTCTAAATGCTCTTGCAACAATATGTAGCAATGTTGGGGACATTGCCACCTCGTGGATCTTGTTTTTACACGTTTTGGATTTTAATATTACCCGTCGTGAAATGTTTTGAGTAAAATTTAACCCTTCAACCATGACACCATGACACTAAATGATGTTAAGGGTTTTTTATTTTATTTAAAAAAAGACATAAAATAATATTTGATTTATAGAGATAAAATGTAGCTCTGTATGTCCCTTTTTTTCTTTTTTTTGAGTATCGTTTATTCTACAAGGTTGCACACAAAATTAATTTCTTTCAATGCCCTTATTTAATACTTGTCTTCATTTAAATTTTGAATCTCTTACTACAATCGAAATTCAAAGGTAAGAGAAATATAAGAGATGTTTATTTCAATTTCAATGGGTGTTTTGGAGAATTAATCAATACTCTTTGAATTTGAATCTATATAATTACCAAAATTATGGGATCAATCACTATATACAAACATACACATACATTATCGATGTTATTTAAAAATACACATATGTACTCTATAACAATTCTTCAAAATTATAGATTTCAAGTAAATATTTGAATCTAAGCAAATCACTAAATATAAAGCCAAAAATATATTGCATTACCTCTCATAATGTAAATAACTCTCAAACTATGTTTCCAATGCCCTCTAACTCCAACTATGTTAATGTAATCAATGATGATTGAGCACTAAATAGTGAAAATTAAAAAATAATGGAAAAATCATTGAGTAAAATGATTTTTTATGTTTTTAGGAAAAATCAATGCTTGTGAGGTGGTGTCCTTGGGTGGTGTAAGCCATTGAGAGCTGTGTGGAGGATTTTTGGGTTAACACATCCATCCATCCAAAGTGGTTGCGGTGAAAGCTGAGATAGAGAAGATGCGCACAGCCAGCTTCATTTATCCCATTGCATACACGACTTGGGTTTCTAATCGTATTCATGTGAATAAAAAACAGGGTACCATTCATGTTTGCATAGACTTTTGCGATCTCAATGGGTAATGTCCCAAAGACAACTTCCCCAGACTGTTCATCAACCAGATAATCGATGCATGCGCCGGACATGAGGCCTTCTCCTTCATGGATGGTTTTTTTGAATACAACCAGATCCAAATCTGGAAAGAAGACCAGTACAAAACGACATTCACAACCCCATGGGGCACATTCGCCTACCGAGTCATGCCCTTTGGCCTAAAAAATGTTGGTGCCACCTTCCAGCACACCATGACTTACTGTTTCCATGACCTAGTCCACATCATCTTGGTCTACTTGGACGATGTGACCGCTTAGTCACAAAAACAAGCATAACATATAGATGACTTGCGGCAAGTCTTTTTATGTTACCGCAAATACAACATTTGTCTGAACCCCCTCAAGTGCATTTTCTATGTCCCAGCAGGTCGTTTACTCGGATTTATCATCTCCCACAAAGGGATAATAGTAGATCCCCTCAAAGTTTAGGCCATCCTTTATCTTCCTCCCCCAAGAACTCGACACCAACTACAAAGCCTACAAGGCAAGGCCACATTCCTTTGCCGCTTTGTGCCAGAGTATGCAACAAAATCCTATGGATTCATCCACCTATTTCGCACAAAAATCCCCTTTGTTTGGGATTAACAAGCACATGAATCGTTCGAGGCACTCAAGCAAGCCCTGGCTTCTGCACCATTACTCTCACCACCATATTTCACCTGAGACTTCATCCTTTATGTGTCGGCCTCAAAAAATGCCATTGCTAGAGTCCTGGTCCAAGAAGATGATGCTCGCCATGAGCACATGATTTACTACATCAGTTAGAATCTAACAAGACCCCCAGTGCGATGATTCACCCAAGGAGAAATTGGCCCTCGTCGTTGTTTTCTCAGCTCAAAAATTGCGTCACTACATCATTGCCAATCATACTCGTGTAGTGGCTTATTCAAACCTAATGCAGTACCTCTTAAGCCGCTGCCTTCTACAAGGTCGAGCAGCCAAGTGGGTAGTTGACCTCCAAGAATTTGACCTAGAGTTTGTGTCTCCAAAAAGCACAAAGGCACTCGCATTGGCCACACTTATGACCTATCTGCCCCCATTAAATGCATCATCACCCCCCAAGGATGATCTCCCTGACGATTTCCTATTCATCATATATACTGACGACCCATGGTATGGGGACATCCTTCTCTATTTACGAACGCAAAAGTTCCCAATGCACTTCAATCATGAGGATAGGCAATGCATCCGACACCAAGCCATTTGCTACCTGCTGGTTGGAGATGTTCTGTATCGTCGAGGCATTGATACCATCCTACAATGTACCACTTTACTAATTGAATGCCCTTAATTTTCTATCTCTGTTGTGCCATATAGTGACTATTTGACAACAAAGAATGCTTGTACCTAACCCTACTGTATGAAAACAAACTGACATCCATTATGACCTGAAAAGGAAAAATACACACCCAAAAAAAGATGTAGTCAACCACAAAGAAAAATGGTAGAAATGAACAATAATAACAATTCATTTTATAAAAATTGGTAGATTTAGTGTTAAAGAAAGAGTAATTGGTTTTTCATGCGCACTGGGATTGCTTTCTATGGTAAATTGTACAGTGGCATTGAAATGACAGGATTTCCCCTTGTGCTTGTAGTTCTGCTAGTAAGTGTTAAAAGCATACAAGGCATGGGAAGTAAGCGTGTTTGGAAGAAAGCAGGGACAGTTCTATTGAATTGCATTACAGTCGGCTCTACCTCGTCCACAAGCCCAGTCCAAAGTCAACCTATAAGATGTGGACTAGCTCCTGTGGATCTGATACACACCATTATAGCTGACCACCCTCTGCTTTGCCATTGCAAAACCTTAATCAGTCATAAAATACACAAAATAATAGCTCTAAAATAGATCGATAGTCTTTTTGGACAAAAGCTTAGATCAAATAATTTCCTTCCAAAATCATTCAACTGGACAAAGCACCATGTATTCAGGTCTTCGATGAGCTCGTGAAAATGTGTTCCAATAAGATATGCAAACGTTTTGGTGTGTAAAATGAACAAAAAGAAATATTTGGAGGGAGAAGTAAATTCAATTTGTCGATTGATTGTGGGCGACATAAGTCCCAAGTTTTGACTCTTCAAAATCCACACTATTTTTTATGTTTCATTATTATTTTTCTTAAACTGGAATAGGGTATTTTATTTTGTCAAAATACCAAATATATGTAATATGTTTTCAAAGATGAAATAAAACTTCTATAAATATAATTTGGAGCTATTTTTATTGAAAATTAATTATAGTTCATCATTAGAGGAAATTTGGGGTCTAAAATGGGCCTTATAAGAAAACATGCCAACAATAAATTTTGTGAGTTGGAATTCAAGAACTAATAGAATTTCAGTAAAATGAGTCAACCATAATGGTTGAATTGACATATTTTTCATAAAAGAAAAGTGATTTTTTTGTTCGTATTTCTGGCATATCTCCCTGTGTGTTTACTCAAATTCTGAGCAGTAGAGCTCGTTGGATGCAAAATTTAATTACGCATCCAACGAGTACCCACACTTCATACTTTTGATGGACCCCGCTACCCCAAAAACAAGAAATACCTGAAAAAACATGATGATGACATCATCATCACGTTTGTTTCAGGTATTTCTTGTTTTGGGGGTAGTGGGATCCGTCAAAAGTATGAAGTGTGGGTACTTGTTGGATGCGTAATTAAATTCTGCATCCAATGAGCTCTCCTGCTCAGAATTTGAGTAAACACATAGGGAGATATGTCAAAAATACAAACACAAAAAGTAGTTTTTTTCATTCTTCCTCCAAAATTAATAACTATTATTTTATTATTTTAACTATTATTTTATTATTTTCCTTAGGAGGCCCATTTTAGACCTCAAATTTCCTCTAATGTTTCTTTTAACTAGAATGGTTATATTTTTTTTATTTTTATTTAGATATCGGTTGGGCCATAGCTAAATCAACCATCATTACAAAGATTCAACAACCCACTTATCTGTAATTTAACTTGTCCCTTTCTTACAAAGTTGGAGATCAAGGTGAAGCCAAACCTATGGGATCGGAATCCACGAGGGTTCTTCATCATTCTTGTTAAATGTTCCTTGAGGCAAGAGACAGACCAAGTTTTCCTTTACGTCTGCTTCCTTATTTGAACCACGCAGGATGTGTAAAAGTGAGAGGAGGATAAATCTTGCAGCACATATCGTAGCCTTTGCAAGGCCTTATTGAGCGTCAGATTGCTGAAGTGGTCATCCGAGTTTAACATCTTTATCAGAATTTGTGAATCGTCAAAAACTTGTATTTCTTTGATGCCATTTCCCCATGCAATCTAACAGGATTTTAGCAGCTCGAGAATTTTAGCCTGATTGTTAGTTCTATGTCCTAATCCCCACGTAAAACTATCTTTTTGGGTACCATCCGGGGAGTAAATTACTCTGCCTATGATTGTTGTCCCTGGGTTTCCTTTGGAGGCACCATATAAAGAAGTCGATGCTTTTCCCTGTTTCCTCCACCAAGGTTGAAACTTTGCATTTGTGTCTTGCAAGTGCCATCGTGGAGTGTTGAAGGGGTGAACAATGGTCTTTTTTCTGTCAAGGAATATATAGGTTCCTAGCCATCTCTTTTCTTCAGGGAGCAAAGAATTTTTGTTCTTGAAAGGGTGAATGGCCACTGTTTGAGGAGTTCTTTTGCTTTAGTGGCCACCACTGAGGGGGAGTGCAAATATCTATTGAAGATCTATTCATTTATAGCCAGCCATATTTTCCAGCATATGTATTTGGGAATTGCTTGCCAAATTCTACTCCATATTGATTTGCTTTGAACCGCATGAGGACATTGTTTCTTCCATAAGGAGAATAGAGTTACTACTATAATATGTGATGGAGCTGTAACATTAAGGCCATGAATGGAGAGCATCCAAAATTATTGAGCGAAAGGGCAGTCCACAAATAGGTGATCCATGGTTTCAAGATAATTACAACACAAAGAACATCTATGTGGTATGTTAATACCTCTCTTTATCAGATTATCTCCAGTCAACACTTTATTATGCATTAAAACCCAGAAGAAGAAATTTATTTTGGGGAGGCCAAGAGGACCCCAGACCTACATCCAGAATGATGTTGAATGGATTGATGCTTGGTGAGTTTGAAGGGAGGTGAAGCCCTCCACTACGGTGTAAATTCCAGACTTACCCCAACCCCATTTATCTGTCGAGTGCAAATGAGCAGGTGCCAAACCTGTCAACGCAAATAAGAGGAGGTTCTTTTGGTTATGCAATTGCTCTGGAAATTGAGGAAAGGCCCAAGACCGCCAATTTCTTGTAGAGTCCCTAGAAGAAATGTCTGCTAGTTTATGAATACCATGTTGTGTAAGCCACACAAGAACCTTTTTGAAAACATCAGAGCTATTGAGGGGCGGCTGGCCCATGATGCTATCTTTCCATAACAACGTATTATTCCCATTTCCAGGATACGATACAAATGGTTTTGGAAAAATTCTAGACCACGTCGACAGAGATTCCATACCAACGAACCTTTGGAATTGTTTTCAACCTAGAGGTTTCTCAATGAGGATCCTTTGAGGTATTTTTTCCTTAAAATTTGACTTACTGGATGTCTGTTGTTTGAGAAGAGTATCCACGATATTTTTCCACCCAGTGCAATGTTGGTAGGACCAGGGTCTCTTACCTGTAGTCCTCCTTCCAAAATTGGGCGTTTGACAGTTTCCAGTTTACTAAGTGAAATTTATTGTGATTTCCTTTTCCTCCTCGCCACAGAAATTCTTGAATCAATTTAAAAACCTACTCTGTGATCAATTTTAGATCCATAAGGATGCCTGGTAAATTGGTAAGGATGAAAGGATCGATTTTATAAGCGTGAGTTTCCCAACATTGATGAGTCATTGTCCTCCCTAGGATGTGATGTTGGACTTGATTTGCTTATTAGTTCGATCCACAACAAAGTCTTGTTGGAACCTAGAGTTAAAGGTAACCCAAGGTATTTGATTTTTTCCCAAGAAGAAAATCCCGAGAAATCCAAGGAGTGGGTTATTCACGAGATAATATATTGATCTTCATTCCACCCATACACTACACTTTTCCTTTTATTGATGAGCACTCCAGAGATACTGCAAAAGTTTTAAAGGATTTCACTGAAGACCTTTGCATTCTTTATGGAGGCTCCACCCAACAGAAGAGATTCATCTGCAAATAGAGCATGATTGATTGGATCTAAACCCTTCATCAGTGTAATTCCTGGAGTTTTCCCTGCTTTCCTTTCAACTGTCAACTTTCTTATTAACGAATTTGTCGTCAGGATGTATAGGAAAGGGGAAAGAGAGCGGCATTGTCTTATTCCCCTCGTGGCTTGAAAATAATTTGTCGATTTTCCATTAACTGTCAGGGCTATCCAAGGCTTTTCAGTACAATATTTAATCAAATTAACAAAACCAACATTGAAACCAAAGGAAATAATGACTTTGTAAAGATAGGAAAGATTTACCCGATCAAAAGAATTTTCCATGTCGAGCTTTATGAGCATCCCTTTATCCTGTTGCCGATGACTGGAATGCATGGCTTCTTGCACCTAGATTACATTGTCTAGGATATGTCTCTGTTTGACAAATCAACCCTGTAAGGGAGAAATGAGCTTCCCTAGCAGAGGCTGAATTTTGTTTTCCATTAGCTTAGAAAGAATTTTGTATGATGTGTTACAAAGCAAAATAGGCCTGAATCTGTCAAAGGTGCCCGGATTCACTTCTTTTGGGATTAAAACAAGAAAAGTGGAGTTAGTGTTACCTTCCACTTTTGATTTTTGTTGAAAGGATTTAATCACTCTCAACAAATCAGCTTTGATTATACCCCAACAAGTTCTATAAAAATGGATTGAAAATCCATCTGGCCCTAGAGCTATGTCGGGTTCCATGGACCAAATAACCTTGCAGATTTCTTCCTCTGTAATATGATTCAAGAGGGCTGAGTTGTCCTCCCTACTAACAAGAAAAGGGATGTGTGAGAGAAATTTGGAGATGGTCTCCTCACAACCCTCTCTATCTTGTTTGTAAAGATTCTAAAAATGAGCTTTTGCTGCTGCTTTAACTTGTTCAAAACCTTTGAAGACAGTCCCATATGTAGAGACAATTTCAGAAATATGGTATCAGTAAAGTCGAGCTCTGTATTGTTAGTGAAGAAAGAGGTATTTTGGTCTCCAGATTTTAGCCACAAGCTTCAAGACTGAAGTGTCCGGTTTTCTTCTTCTTGGCGACAAGATTGGAAGGATTTGATTTGAGCAACTTGTTCCTTCTCTATTTCTAAATTGGTGATATCCTTTCTCTCCAATTCCATTTGCAGATATGTTAACCATTGAATAGTATCTTTTTTGTGACTAGTGGGGGTATTATTGGACTTTTTAATCCAGTCTTTCAGGGCTAGATTAGTTGCCTTTAATTTCTTCTCCCACATGAAGCTAGGAAACTCTATAACTGGTATGTACTAGACCGAAAGAACAGTTTCCATGAACCCATCCCTTTCTGTCCAAAGTGGGTTGAAGCGAAATGGAATAGGGCCCAAATTTTCTTCCTCTTCCAACTGTATGAGAACGGGCTTATGATCAGAAGTCAAATTTGGGAGTATTTTAGAGGATATTATCCTCTTTTCCAGTAACAAGGAGCTCTGTACTAGGAATCGGTCCAGGCATACGAAGACGTGCTCAGTCGCAACTATGTTGTTTGTCCAAGTGTAGAGTCCTTTCGAAGGTTTGAAATTCAGGAGATCCTAATGATGAATTAGTTCCTCAACAAAGGGTAGAATTTGGTACCTTCCACTGTTGCCACCTCTCTTTTCTTTTGATTTGAGAACAATGTTTAGATCTACGACAACTATGATATTCGAAGGGGAGTAGATTTCTAAAAATACAATAAAGATTGCCAACATTCTTTCTTCTCAGAAAAGAGGATAGTTTACTTGAAGAATGTCAAAGTTTGGTGAAAATCCAATGCTGAGTATCAAAGAAGCTTTCTAAATGAAAATTTTCCTCCAACCACAGTATTGAGAGACCGCTTGAGGAGCCTCTTGCACTAATGGCATTCCCTGCATTTTTCTTCCATTTCAATTTGCTAATTTCATGAAGGGATTCCCCTTTAATCTTAGTCTCTTGGAGCATGAGGATCTCGACAGATTCTAATTTCAAAAGGTATTTGATTGCTTCGGATTTTAGTGGATTCCCCAAGCCTCTACAATTCCAAGAGACTAAGCACATTATTTACTGGAAATGGATTGGGAAGGTACTCCCTTAGGGGGCCTTGTTCTAGTATTTCTCTCGATGGACATTTCAATAGTGGATTAGTCGCCTTGCATTTTTTGCCTCTCCGCTTCTTCTTCTCTTGCTTCTTACGAGATTTCCTCCCTGATTTTTTCGAGGTCTCAAATGTCTCGCCTTCTAAATATCCATAGGTTTATGTTGGTTTCTTTGTTTCCATTTTTGCATAGGAGGGGGAGGAAAAGGTTCCAGTTGGGGAGCTAGGTTGGGATACCTCTACATTATCTTTCTCCATTGCAAGAGAAAGGGTTTGCTACTCGGTCTCCTCAATAGTTGAATTTGGAATTTATGTTGTTGTGTTGATAATTTCAAAAGAATTTTTAGAAGCTTATTCCCTTGAAGGGGCTATGCTCCCTTCCCCTTGAACCTTCCCTGCAGTGGGAGTACCAGACCCCAATGGCACCCCTTTTCCTTTGTTATGTTATTTGACTTTGTCAGGGTTGCTTTCTAAACCTGAGTCCATTGTTCTCCTTTCATTTTCTCTGCATATTCCTGAACATTTTTTTTGCAATGTCATGCAAAATGACTGTAGCCATGATAATGCCTGCATTTAACTGGGAGTTGTTCGTAGTCCAATTCTTGGATGTGAGACCAATCTGCTATCGTTAGTTTTATGGATTTTGGTAACCCTATTTCTAGGTCCACCTCAACACATATACTTGCACAAGAATATTGTCCTTTCTCTCTGCTCGATAGATGTATTTTCCAAGGGTGTTTCCAATTGATTCTAATGACTTTGAGTTCCATCAAAGCAAAGGTAAGTGAGGAAGACACACCCACACTGGAATTGCTGACGACACATCTTGTGTCAGATCAAAATCTAGTGTCCATTTCAAGTACATGCCTCGAGGTCCCATAAAATATGGTTCGTTTCTAAAAATGAGGTTTATGTCTTCTACAATATCAAAAATGAATACAAAGAAACATTTCTCGACAAGATGGCTTCTGATTCCTTCCGTGATTAGCTATCTCCAATTCCTATGCACCCACACATCTACAACTTTAGGGGAGGGCCATAAGAATGTGAACTGTCCAATGAGCCTTCTTTCACGTAAGTCTAGAGTAGGTCGACATGATTCTTCTGTAGGGAGGGAGACCGTAGGAATACTGCCCAACTTTTTCACAAACTTCTAGTAGGATTCGTTTTCTGGGCATTTGCAGCTGGCTACGACCAGCTTCCTAAATCATGTGATCTTTGGAGGAGGAGGAGGAAGAGTCTTGAGGCCCCCTCCCAGGGCCATGTCGTCAATGGAAAGCACGTTGAAGGTAGAAGGGGAATGCACCAGAGCAGTGATCGCGCACGATCGTGTATTACAATTCATTTTTTAAGTTTAAGGGTAAAGTTTAATTACATATTTATGAGGCATTTGCATTTTCATTTTATTTTAAGAGGTTATTATTTATTACTAAATATTGATTATTGATTATTATAGTTTATTTGTTTATTTTGTTTCTAGCAATTTAAGTGATTAAACACATTTTCATGTTTTTCTTTTTTTAAGCTAACAAAGTCACTTAAAGAAAAATAGTATTAAGAATATTTTCTACAAAGTTAAAATTATTTTTTACATTGTGAGGTTAAAAAAAAGCTAGAAAGCCACATTTATAAATAATAGATGTCACCATTAACAATAATACTTAACCATGTTGAAATGGTTTGTGACATCACAACATTTACTTTATTATTTTTCTCTAACAAGGACAACAATAATGGCGAACAAGGATGATGATGATAATGGCGACATTGGCAATGATGTGATTATATGATGATGATGATGATGATGAAGGTGACAATGAAATGAATGATGATGGTGATAACAATGATCATGAAAATTGTCTTGTGTATATCAGTCTGACCCAAAATTGGAGCTTCGTTCAACCTTTATAGCTTGTGCGACACTGCCCGGGTACTTTGTCGATGGTGTTACTAAGAGTTTATACTTGTTCAATTAAACACTTAGTTAATTCTTATTTGTTGCACTTATATCAGTTACACTTATCCAGAAAACACACATGAACACAAGAGATACAAAGAACAATATGTGTGCAACACCTTAATAAAGCATGTCTAGAATTCTTATATAAATATGCAAGAGTACATGTTACAATCAAGACGGGTGCACCTGTAGGCTTCCTACTCGTGAGTGTGCCAAATAGCCACACCTCAAGAAACCCCAATATTAACCCCACTTCAAGAGTCATTTATGTCTTGACAATCTCTCCCTGAAGCACCCGCAAGGTGGCCTCCTGCGGTTCTTATGCAAACTTGCTAAATGTTCCCAAGTTCATCTTTCCTTGCCATGGCAATGTCTCTACCTAGATGTGCTTTCTGCTTGTTTGCTGTTGACCATGCCTCATACTCAAACATGAACTAGTAGGTTGAACTTATATTCTTTGAATGCCTTTGGACTCCTCCAACTCGCTTCATATATAGATGCTTACTTTGTCAAGGGGTGCAACCAAGGGTCTCCACCCTTTGTGGTAGTTAAGTTTTAATGGTTATATTAAATATTTAAACATTTTTCATGCTAACATCATAACCATAAGCAATAGTATCACTGAAATAAAGTCAAGCACAACATGACAAGAGAACACAAAGATTTTTCCTCAGGGAAACCACAAGGGAGAAAACCTCTCAACTTCTTTAGCATAGATTTTGTCACCAAGTACAATGCTAAACCAAGACAATATGATTCCAAGACAATAAGATGTCTTCCAAGTATTCTACAGTCCAAAAAAAATCTTCTTCTTCTCAGCTGGAGCAAACCTCTTCCTCATGTAGGAGCGGACTTGCTTGATATATAAATGAGAAGTGGGCCCTCCTTATTTATAATGATTTTATGGCTACTTTTTAATTCACTGAGCGGACCTATCAAACTGACAATGTTGACTTACCTAGGGAGACTTAAAATAATATTTATATAAAACTCTTTTGGGTACTAATGACCCAACTTACAATGGATGATTTACCTCATGAATTTTACATGACCATTTACATCAATGACATCTACCGAAGGAGGAATAATTAATATAAAAATACAAGTAGAATATTCTTTGTAGTTACATTATGTCAACAATCCCCCTTAACAATAAGGGTATTCTACTGACAACAAGAATAACAGGTATGACTCTACACAACATCATCGGAAGGAGGAAGGAGGTGGCATCATCGACAACATTATTTGGAACATCATCACTATTACTGCAACTTGGTACTTAGGCAATTGACTTGTGACATCTCTCAAATATATACATCATTAGAAGTTCATCATCATCAACGATATATGGATCATCAGCAGCAGTAGCATATAACTGTTGGGACATCATCATCATTATCGACTAGAATATCACTAGCATATAACAGTTGGAATATCATCATCATCTGCATCAACATAGAACTGTTGGAACATCATCAAGCATCAACAATATGAAATTATTGAAACATCAATAACAACTTCAATACAGAGTTGAAGTATCATCATTAACATCTTCAGTACATAGCTGAAGTATCATCATCAACATCTTAAGTATAAAAATTGATACATCAACAACAATGACAACACGATGTTGTCTCATCAGCATAAAGCTGGAATAACACCAACAAAAACGATATCATGAGGTTGGCTCATCAACATAACATTGGAATAACATCAATAGCTACATGTGACATGCATAACAAAATAATCATCAACAACTCAAGGCTGAAGAACCATCATCTATGGCAACAGAATGAGGTAGGTGCATCAACAACCAACATGATCCTTCCTTTCAGAATTATTAGATCATGGACAATCCTTCCTTTCAGAATTACGGGACCAAGTCCAAAATGGGTGATCCTTCCTTTCGGAATTATGGGATCATGGACAATCCTTCCTTTCATAATCATGGACATTGCCTTCATAAGTCTTTACATTTCTCCGAATAGAATTAGGGCTTCTATTATGTCTTCTTCCTATGAAGCAGAGAAACCTCTCGGTCTACTCTCTTTCAGAGCAACCATCTAAATGACTCCATGTCATTTTATTTTTGTAGGTCATGACATATATTTTTCCCTACAAGAGAATTTATTCAATTGGTTAATAACATTACATAACCAAGAAATGTAATCACATGAAAACTTTCAACATACTGGCAATGGTTCACATAGTTATGTACATCGATTAATCAATGTTTTGACATAACCTCATTCATATCTTATGTGATTTTTTGCAACCCCATATCAGTCTTATATCAGTTAAAAAATTCATATTTTATGAAGGAAATATGCAGCTCCATATTCATATCTCATGAAGCAAGCATGAAATCCTCTATATGATATATTATGACCAATCATGCGGTCCTAGATTCACAGTTCATGAAGCAAGAATGGAACCCTCTATCTCATATCTTATGAAGGAAATTTTCATCTTTATATCAGTCCTATATAAGTATATATCAGTCCTACAGAATTCTTATATTAGTCATATACCATATCACATAATATGGACTCATGAGATCGACAATATGCTAATAAAAGACAAACAAGAATGTATATGCTCAACAAAATTCCAAAGTACATGAATACAAATATCTACATGACAGTCATGAAACATATTCAAAAGCTTTTATATCTGATTTATAACATCATATAACAATGAAAATATAAATTACTTATCTTGTATTGATTTGTGTGGGCTCCCTCTTGATCTATGCACCTTTGCGGAGAATACTTAAGTCCTTCTTTATTCACTTGAATGGAAGAGCTTCTTTGTAGTGAAAGGCTTTCTCCCTTTCTTCATTATTTCCATGAGGACAAGATTATTCTCTTCAGTGTACACAACCTTGCTTTGGATGCACCCCTCTTCTTGACTCAAGGCCTTCTTCTTGAAAATATTGGTGATTGTATCAAAACACTCCCTTGCAGTCTTCAACAAAATGATCATGGAAATGAGATTGCCCTTAATCGAATCAAAGATGATATTCTTGGCCTTTGATTAATTCTTATTGAATTTGATTCATCCTTTATTGGTGGTATTCTCCTCTACCGTTGTGGATACATAACCATCAAGGTTATGCTCTTTAAGAATATTCAACACCCTTTCCTTCAATGTGTTGAAGCTGGAAGTACCTTCAAGGTGGTCTTCCGACCAAATGGAGATCGAGGTCATGGTTGTAATCCTTTTCTCAAATATTCAAGTTCTACATAGGATTAAATTGCTGCACAAAACTAATCTCCCTCATGCCCTATGCTATGATACCATGTTGATGTTTGAGCAAAATAGAAGATGCTTGAACTTTAAAACTTTTATCAAACAATTTCAGCACTTATGAATTTCATAAATTAGACACATATGAATCTTTATATCAACCACATATGAATATTTATATTATCCACATATGAATCTCTTAAATAATCATCCACATAAATCAGCCATATAAATCAATCAACCATGAGAGACAAGATATACCTTGGGAAAACCCTCCAAACATGGACGATGAAAAACCCAACAATTCTTTGAGTATGATAGATATAATTGCAGAGAATGGTCTACAACACATAAGCAGATTTCTTGATAAGAGATATCACCTCAGCAGTAGAGAAGAAAGATCCAATGTAACCTTGCAAAAACAATTGTATGCAATTGTATTGAACTTGCCATATGCCTAGCATATTAATAACAAGCCAAAAACCCTAGCATGTAGAAGGTAGCACATAGGAATGAATTGAAGCAAGCCTTCAGAGTTTCTTCTTGTAGAATGCCTTAGTAAAGTTAAAAATAGTGGAGTCATCAAATGATCTGAGTTAATTTATTAAGTTTACAACATTAATCAAACATAGCATAAACAACAACAAAACTAAAAAATTCGTAACCCAAAAATAGAAATATTTATCCTCGGTAGCGGCGCCAAAATGTTGCCACCTAATTCACACCTCGGGTCACGTGGTAGAAATATTCAAGCCACTGGGTGTGATCTTTGGGGAAATATAGATCCAATTTTTGTCGCCTGATACTCAACTCCTACATCTAGGCTAACTCCTAGCGAAGCCAAGGGGGGTGGTCCCTAAATAAAAGTAAAATCGAATATTTTCTCTTTGGAAGAAAAGATTAATCTAGGAGTTAAAGCGAGATTATTAAATTGTCACAATGGACTCTTGCAAAATGAAATTATAATCAACAACATTTAAATATTATAAATCATTCATGATATTTTGTGAGATTAATTTAAACATGAAACACATAGTAGACCAGTTATGGTGAATATGTAGTGTTGATGTTGTTGTGTCGTGTAAGTATTGCAATTGCCTCGTTGTAAATTTTAGAATTATTAATGGGTAGATTAGGGAGTGGGAAAATTTTGGGTTTGGCCCAATAATACAAGCTCTTTAGAATTGAGCACTAAAGCAGCTTTACTAAGTGTCCAACGGGGTGAGGCATAACTTGCTTGGAGTATCCCACTGACATTGTGGTAGTCACTCTTTGCAATCTCCCAAATTCTCAAGAACAATCTTATGTGGATTTTCCTATTACTCTAGTCACTCATATTCCTTTCTGGTGCAACCAGCTAATCAAACAAGCTGCAACGATGTAGAGCATATGGGGAAGGAGCCTTGGTTTATTTGATTTAAAGCTAAATGTGAGTTTGCTTAAACTATTCATGGCCTAGAAACTGTTTTCCCCTTTTGGGTAATTCGAGAATACGTAGTCAGGTTAAATTTTATTTGCAAAATGAAATAACAAAAATAAAAGAACAAAAAGTGAAATGTTTTCTAATTAATCCTACCTATGAATCTCTTTCTGATGCCACTGTAAGCTCTTTTGGGTGACACTGTAACTCAGGAACGTTGTTGTATTTGTAACTTCGAAAGATATTTTGATGTATATTATCATTGTATATTGTTGTACCCCCATTGGAGATGTGTTTCCTTCCTTTCGGGATGTCATTATTGCATATGGTCATTGAGGTAATCGCTCCATTGTAAGTTGGGGTAATAGTCCCCAAGTTGAATATAATAAAATGTATTTTTGAGTCTTCCTAGGTGAAGTCATCCCTGTTAGGCTAAGAGGTCGGCCCAATCAAGGTATTAGGTTAGTCACTTAATGTGTATAAATAGGGAGGTGCCCTCCTTGATTTAGACACACACTCACTCACTCAAGTTATCATGAGGAGAGAGAGAGAGCTGTGCGGAAGACTTCTTATTCTTAGGTTTTTCCATTTTTTGATATTGTCTTAGTGATGGAACTATTTTAAAGAAGTTTACGAGGTTTTCTCCTTTATGGTTTCCTTGAGGATAATCTGTGTCTTGTGTATCTGCTCTAGCTTATGCATCCTGTTGTGCTTGTTATTATTTCAGATAAAGATCCTAATCAATTTGAATTAGATTAGAAAAACTAACATGGTATCAAAGCCTCTCTGAAACAAGGCACTATGCAGCAGCATAAACTAGGGCTTCCTAGTTCAATGTCTTCTCTCCATAGATCATTAAGAAAAAAGGGCTAGGATAAATCTCCATAGGAGGGCGCATCTTTCTGCGGAATTAGAATTCAGTTTCCGAAAAGTTTCATTTTCTTACTACAAGACACTCTGGGAAGAAACTGGGGCATCAATTTTTGGAGGCTTAACACCACAGTTTTCAGAAAAGGACCTCATTAAGCAACTCGCCCTAGAAGGGCACATCTTTCTATGAATTCAAAATTCAGTTCCGAGAATTTTCATTTTTGGACTCATCTCTATTGTCGAGGGAAACTAGGGCATCAATTTTTTGGTTTTTCCCTCCACTAAATTTGGCAAAGGACCTCATTGAACAACTCACCTCAAGGAGGTGCATCTTTCCATCCAAAAAGGATTCCAAGATTCCATGTTTGTAAAATTAGGGTTTCTCTATGGAACCCTAGGCCATCCAACTCAAAAATTAGCTTGGGCATCTCAAATCTGTAAGATCCATTTCAGTATTATTTTCATTTGAGGTTCTCATTTCAAAATGACTCATCACACCCAACTTGATGGTAAGCTCGGTGGAGTTGACAACTTCCGAGCATGGAAGTATAGGATCTCCCTGATCCTTGAAGAAAATGATTTGGATCAGTATATCAGTAAGGAATTTCTAGAACCAGAGGGAGATGAGGCTAAGGCCATCCATAAGAAGAACTTGGTCAAGGCCAAGAAAATCATTACAAATTCTATTAAGGATCATCTCATCCCCCATGTGTCATCATTAAAGACACCAAAGGAAGTGTTTGATGCTTTGACAAAGCTGTTCGAAGGAAAGACCATCAACTAAAAGATGACATTGAGGAACCTGATGAAGAATGTGAAGATACAAAACTAAGAGACCATGAAATCCTACTTCACAAGGGTTGCTCAAATCAAGGAACAACTTGAAGTAGTCAAAGATAATGTAGAAGAAAGAGAGATTGTTATGACCACATTGAATGGTCTCCCAAGATCATGTGATTCATTCATTCAAGAAATATGTGCCAGAAGGATGTTGATCACTTTCAATAGACTCTGGTAAGAATGCACAAAAAAATAATCTCAGCTCATAACAAGAGAAGAGAATATGGGAGCAACTGAAGATCAAGCTCTCACAATTCACACCAAAATAAATCATAGAAAGAAGGAGGACCATCATCACAACAAAATGGAGGACCCTCATCAAAAAAGACAAAAGAAATTCAGAAAAGATCCTTCCAGTAGTAGATGCTACACTTGTGATGATAAGGGACACTAATGTAGATATTGTCCCAGAAACAAAGGCTCGTCCAACAAGAAGTCGAACAAGAAAAGACATCATGCTCACACCGCTGAAGATGATGAACCAACAATGAAAATATTTAGAGAAGAAAGAGTTAACTCCTCAAGTGATGAGGAATATGTACTTTAGTCTAGAAGGATTCAACCCATGACAAATAAGAACATCTTTTCCATCTCAGTATTTGGATAAGAAGAGATGTAGTTGTGAATGAAGAAGCGACACTCAGATTCAGAACTAGTATACAGTTCCATGTGGTCTATGGTATAGAAGACTTTCTCAAGCATGAGCAAGAAAGAAACAGGTTCCCAGAATAAGATGATGAAGTAAATCACACTGTCAAAGATTCCAGTAATTCCTGCAAGCAGACAAGGATCAAGAAGGAATCCACCAAACAAACAAACAAAGATAAGTACTTAAATTTTCAATTCCTATATATCTAGTTAATTAAATGATATTGTTTAGTTGTGTACATATTTATATATTTTTGATGCATCATGCATTATTAAGTGTCTGCATTTATGAACAGTATACTACTGACTTGCATATGATGGGTAAGTAGCCTATGGTGTTGTACAAAATTCCATTCCTACTTATCTACAATGAAACCTCATTGATTACATATTGGGAGCAGTGCACACTCTTAATAATGTTCTGGTAGAGATGGAAGGCATCTAGAAAGTTACCATATGTATACGAGATATGGACAAATGTTGCACGGGCTAAGATAGTTGCATGAATGTGTGACATATATCTTTATGCATTATAATTTGTCACTATTAATATGTTTTGAAAAATATGAAATGTTTCTAATCACGCAACTAAATTTGACTTGTAGGAAAGATCGCATACAATCAACTAAAAGAAAAGAAGGATGAGACTTGTTATGAAGAACAAGTGATGACAATTCATCTAGAAGATTCAATCCAACAACGTATATGAAGAAGAACCTGAAGCTCCCAGGGACAAATACACCATGGTGGAAGAATATGAGAATCATGATATGACGAAGCCATAGAGAATGGTAGATCCACCTCGAGAGAAGAAGACCATCTTGGGCACAAAATATCATCCAAGATGAAGAAAAGTATGATGAGACTTCCAGAGAAAGGAAGATACCTTAGACACACTCTAGTTATGAAGCACTGTTGTGTGACATCATTGATGTAGATACTTCTGGATACGAAGAAGAAGCCGATAAGAAATGGAAGGAGACTATGATCAAAGAGTATCAGTTGATCATAAATACTAATGTCCATGATGTAGCTCCAAGACCTGAAGGAAAGTCTACAGTGTCTTCCATGTGGATCTACAAGATCAAGCATGCAACAGATGGCACCATCAAGAAGTACTAAGCAAGTTTCATGGTTTCTCTCATAAAGAGGGAGTAGATTATGGAGAGACGTGCTCCATTGACCAGGACCACTTCTCTAGTAAATTAGAAGTATAAACCAGAGAACCACATGTGCACAAAAGGATTTGTAGAAGATCATAAGGCACCCATGGATAGAACATATAGTTACATGAGGAGCTTGAATATCACCTAGAGTTATGGAGATCTCAACCTTTTCTACAAGGTTGAATATGGAAGCCTACAGAGGACGACAAGCTCATAAATGGGTGCAAGAGGAACTTTCAACAAAGTTCGAGATAGAGGATCTTGGTATCCAATGACCTTGAGAGATTACATACATGGATACATAGAAAGTAGCATAGGACGCTACTTGTCACTCCAGAACATAATGTTTAGATGAAGAGGGAGGATGGTGCTCCACTTTAGAGGGAGTGACTACAAAAGATCTCAGAGTTCCATAATTTTGACATGGTACGGCAGGATGGACAACTTCTTTGTCACGTCCCCATACCTCCGACCGACGAAGAGGACGCGACCCATGGCGTTAACCATCTGGGATAAGAGCCCCATGAACATGTGAACTCATAAAATTGCTGAAATAGAATGCTTAAACAAATGCATTGAAGCAGAACATGCACACATGAACATTTATCATGCACAGTTGCAATTGTATATCGTACACAGCTACAATTATCTATCAGACACAACGGAATCAACATACATTCATGCAAGCATTTACTCAACATGTTCATCACATTCATTAACAGAAAAATACTGTTGCAGAAGTAAAAATGGACAAGATCACTTATCTTATGTAGAACGCAATCCTCAACCAGCTACGTTGCTGCAATGTTCCACCCAACCATAGGCCAGCGTGCTCCTTAATCTCTCAGCAGTGCTGCCACCCCTGAGCTAGGCATGATTCTCTAAGGAATAAGGGAACAAGCAGGCTTACACATAGCCAAGGATACACAACACACACAGCCAAGCCAACACAGTTGGGTTTATCAGGCCATCAAGGAGTTGGGAAAGGATAAATGATAAGCTGGTGAGATCATTGTAGATCCAAGAACACCTACACCAGAACTAGCCTGACTTCTAAAACACCCACACACACCCAACACAAGGAATCAGTCCCTTCTCTGCTACACAGTCCCTCAGGCCCTGCATTCCCTTCCAGTGCTATTCAGGGGTTGTGGAGAAGAAATCCAACCCTCTAGCTCTGTCTATGTGGTTTCCAGCCACCAGGTTTATCAAGCAAACCAAGCCCCCATCCCTGCTCCCAACACAGTCTGAAGACCAACCATTGCACGCATGCAACTACTCAGAATTACAGCTAAACAGGGGGAACGATTTCTGAGTCGTTCTTGGCCCTCTCATGGCTAAAATGACTCCCAACAATCTACAGTATCCCCCACAGCATAACAATAAACACAATCACAGGGGAAAATACTCCCAAGCGAAATCCAACAGTTCCAAACGTAACAGCAAACGAAAATCACAACATGAGGAACAACACCAGTCCACCCTGGTCAAGTAAACAAGTGGAAAGGACTTACACTGGCTGCACTGGGGAAGTAAAATACATACTCTCAGTCTGTGCATGGATGATACTTGCACCAGGCCTCAATCACAAAGAAGACCGCAACAATCACAGGTAAGGAAGACCACAGCAACCCAAAAACAGCCTGCGAGGTAGGTGTCGGCCCACACTGTCCACAGAATCCGTAGAGGAGAACAGCGTGAGTAAATCTAGCATGTGAGTGAGAATAATCAATAGGAAATGGCCCCTACGCAAGGATGAACAGCTACCAGCTTGTGCGTGGATGAACAGACAATGGATGGATGCGAATAGGGAGTGTGTGAGCGTTTCAGCACTGTCACGAGGAGAGTGGAATGCCTGCGGGAGTAAACCAAGTAAATTCTGTGCGTGGAGGTGAACAGACAATCATGAGGATGAATGAAGGGCGTGAGCGATTCAGCACAGTCATGGAAAGAGTGGTATCTCCGCGGGAGAGATAGTAGCGGTTTCTTTTCCATCCTAAGGCCAACAGTGGTGGAGTGTGTGTGTGGGTGAGGACTGACAGTCCTGCCACCCCACTCCCAAAAACAATAACTGCCTCAACCACTAGCAGCAATTCTTAATAGAGGTGGTTGGGTAAGGCAAGGTGGTGACACATGGGTTTTTCCCTCTTTGGCCAAGGTTTGACAATTTCCCCCACATCCTTATCCTTGTGAAAATCATGCCCCTTCTCAATTTAGTTGCTGTGAACGTAGCTGGTCGGGTTCATTTTAATTAAAGGTGCATATGTACATGATGACAAAACTTAATATCTATGTCGCATGCCTCGATACACTATCGGTGACAAATTTAAATCCAAAACATAGCATAACCGATCAATGGTGGGGCCTTGGCCTTTAGCTCCGCACCTTGATCCTTTACAATATATACATCATATACATCTAATGAAACGGGGTCAAAACCGGGGCTTTACATTCCCCTCCCCCTTCAATAGCACTGTCCTCAGTGCTTTACAAAATTGAACAAAATGCTACACTGGTATCGCCTTAGTGTTCCGCAAAATTGAACAAAAATGGATGTGCCAATCGCATGGAATCCTCCAGCTCCCATGTAGCCTCTTTAGGTCCGTAGTGCTCCCATTGCACCTTTACCTGACCTATGGCTCGGTTTCGAAGCATTGTGACCTTCCTGTCGAGGATGCGCATTGGATCGATTTGGAACTCTCCCTCGAGTTCCACCTGAATCACATCCCAATTTATCACATGGTTAGTATCATGTACATATCTCTTAAGCAAAGAAACATGAAAAACATTATGAGCCCTAGTGCTAGCAGGCAATGCAAGTCTATATGCAACCAGCCCTATTCTTTCAAGCACTTCAAACGGCCCATAGTATCTCGGTGACAACTTGGCACAACTACCAAGCTTCAAGGAACTCTTCCTTGCCCTCACTCTGAGGTAAACATGATCCCCAACACTGAACTCCCTGTTCACCCTATGCTTATTTGCATAGCTTTTCTATCTGTCCTGTGCTGCTTTCAACTTTTGCTTGATCTTTACAACCACTTGCTCCATTTCCCTGAGCAATTCTGGCCCAAGCACAATTCTGTTCACGGGATTATCCCAAGTCACTGGTGTCCTACACCTTCTTCCATTCAAAGCTTCATACAAACTCATCCCCAAGGATGCCTGCTATCCATTGTTATAAGAAAACTCTACCAAGTGTAAGTAATCTTCCCACTTGGTTGGTTTTTCCATCACGTACATGCGAAGCATATCTTCAAGCACCTGATTAACTCTCTCTGTTTGACCATCTGTCTGAGGATGGTATGCAATGCTGAAGTTCAGCTTTGTACCCAAATCTGCAAACAACCCCTTCCAAAATTTGGAAGTGAACTTGACATCTCTATCAGAGACTATTGCCTTAGGCAATCCATGCAATTTGAAAATCTCCTTCATGAAGATCTTTGCAATGTCATCAGTCTGATGCGTAGACTTAACCAGTATAAAATGTGCTGCCTTAGTCAAATTTTCTACCACAACCATGATAGAATCATGTTGTCTCCAAGTCATGGGCAATCCTGTAATAAAATCCATGGAAATAACTTCCCATTTCCATTCTAGAACTAGCAAAGGCTGCAACAAACCTGCTGGATGTTGATGCTAAACCTTTACCTATTGACATTTCATACACCTGGAAATGTACTCAGCTATATCCTTTTTCATTCCTAGCCAAAAGTACTGCTTTCTAGTTGTAGCAATTGTCTTTTGATATCCTGGGTGACCAGAATACGGAGCTTGATGGATTTCATCCATAACAACTCTCCTCAGATCTACCACATTCAGAATATAAATTCTGCCTTTATAAGTGAGAAGTCCATCTTCTTCCAATTTATATCCCTCATACCTTTTCTCAAGACTTTGCTGCTGCAACTTGTCTTTGACCTGCTCATACAATTCATCTCCAGGAACATGATCAACAATCTGCTGCCTCAAATCTGATTGGCAAATACTAAGAGATGCCACATGCATTTCCTGCACCTTCTTGCTGAGTGCATCAGCTACCTTATTCTCCTTTCCCTTTATGTGCTTGATTTCAAAATCAAATTCACATAAAAACTCCAGCCATGTTGCTTGCCTAGCATTTAGAGTAGGCTAATCAAATAGATACTTCAACCCACAATGGTCTGTCCTGAGCTCAAATATTCCGCCCATCAAGTAATGTCTCCACATCTTGAGAGCATGTACTATGGCCGCAAGCTCTAGATCATGAGTGGCATAGTTCATCTCATGTTCCTTCAACTTTCTTGACTCATAACATATCACGTGGTTATCTTGCATAAGGACTCCTCCAAGCCCTTGTCCGCATGCATCGGTACATACCACAAAATCTTTCTCTGGATCTGCAACCTTCAATACTGGTGCACTGGTGAGAAGGTTCTTCAACCGCTGGAATCTTTCTTCACACCTCGATGTCCATTCGAACTTCATCCCCTTCTTTTACAAAGAAGTGATAGCATGTGCAACTTTGGAGAATCCCTCAATGAACCTCCTGTAGTATCCTGCAAGTCCCATAAAAGATCTCACATCTGTCACATTTCTTGGAGTAGGCCAATTCATAATGGCTTCAATCTTTTCAAGGTCCACAGATATACCCTCCTCTGAGATAATGTGACCCAAATACTGAATTCTATCCCTGTAGAAGTGACACTTGCTTAGTTTTGCATACAACTGGTGCTCCCTGAGCAATTGCAATGTCAATCTCAAATGCTCTTCATGCTCTTCCTCATTCTTAGAATAAACAAGAATGTCATCAACGAAAACAAGAACAAACTTGTCCAAATACTTGCTGAAGACACTATTCATAAGGCACATAAATGTAGCTGGTGCATTCGTGAGACCAAATGGCACCACTACAAACTCATAATGCCCATACCTTGTCCTAAAGGTTGTCTTATGAATGTCTTCATCCTTGATTCTCACCTGATGGTAACCAGACCTCAAGTCAATCTTGGAAAATACCCTTGCTCCTCTCATTTGATCAAAGAGGTCATCAATCCTAGGCAAAGGATATTTATTCTTCACAGTAACCTTGTTCAATTGTCTGTAATCAATACATAACCTAAGTGTACCATATTTCTTCTTTACAAATAGAACCAGTGCTCCCTAAGGGGACACACTCGGTTGGATATACTTTTTTTCCAACAACTCTTGTAGTTGCATCTTCAACTCTAGCATCTCTGGTGTACTCATCCTGTAGGGTGCCTTGGACACTGGTGCTGCTCCTGGCACAAGTTCAATTGTGAAATCAATGTCCCTCTTTGGAGGAAGCCCTGGAATCTCATCAGGAAACACATCCCTGAATTCCTGTAACACCTGATAGTCCTCCAACCTAGGAGTTTCATCTCTTGTTTCCTCCAAAATATGAGCTGCATACAACTGGCAACCCTTCCTACAGAACTTCTTTAACTGCATTGCTGAAACCTGCCTCACTGATATTACCTTTGGAATACCTTTCACAACTACTAGGTTCCCTTCTTCATTCATGCATTCAAAAGTCTTATTGTAGCAATCAAGCTTCACCCTGTGAGCTTCTAACCAATCCATCCCAATGAGAACATCATAGGAACCAAGCGGTAGAACATTCATATCTACACAAGTGACCAATCCATTCATGACCAATGGAAATTTCTCTACCACTTCACTAACCTTTCTCTTAGTTCCAGTGGCTAGCTGAACTAAACAAGACTTCCTATGCTTTGCTTTCTTAAAAGCACAAATCTCCACTACTCTAGGAGTAATGTAACTATGCGTAGAACCAGGGTCAATCAAAATAGAAACAGATTGCTCAACAATCTTACCTGCTACTTCAACTATAGCTGACTGGTGATCTGCCTGGCGGTCCTCCAGTGCTGCATAAATCCTAGGGACTTCCCTTGCTACTTGTCCCACTATTTCTGCTTCTTGAATATTATAAGCTGGCCTTGCACTCTCATTCTCGAGTGGACAATTTCTGCGCATGTGGGGTCCTCCACATTTCCAGCATTGAAGTGGTCTTCTATTCTGTTGTGGATCTTTAGGCTTTTCTCCGGTTACTCCAACTGGCTTACTCGCAGCTTGGGATGGTTGCTTCTGCTGATTCCTATAGTTAGAAGGTTTAAAACCTTTCTTCCTTTGGTCAAACTTCTCGTTCTTCTTGTCCTTCCATGCCTTGTGGTAATCAGGTTTACCTTTGCTTTGCTCATAACAATACTTAGATTTTCTTATTGCTTCTTCAAGAGTTCTAGGTTCATGAAACTCAATTCTATCTTTGTAATACTGAGGCAATCCACTCAGAAAATGTTGGACCTTTACTTTTTCATCTCTGATGTACCGGACATACCTCAACAGCTCCAAAAACTTATTTGCATATTCTTCCATGGTCTGCTGTCCTAATCTCAACTCATGGAACTCCTTAATCTTGTCATCATAATACCTGTCAGAGAGGTATTTCTGCTTGAAATACTTCTTGAACTGTTTCCACTTAAGTCTCCTTTCACTGATCCTCTTTACTTGCTTGAATTGTTCCCACCAAATGGATGCTCTTCCATTCAGATTGAATATGGAAACTCTTTCCTTCATGTTTCCTAAGTAATCATGCACTTGAAAGTACTTCTTTATCCCAAGAAGCCAATCCTCAGCTTCTTGTCTCGTATTTATCTCACCATCAAATGTAGGAGGTTTAGCTTTCTTAAATTCATCCCGAGAGCGATCCCTATGGTGTCTCTTTCTCTTTCTTTTATGAGAAGAAGAGCTTGAATCCCCATTGGATTCTTCAGAATTAGATGATCCACTAGAAGTCCTTCTCCTTATCCTAGTACTACTCTTACTGCCTTCTGGTCTTGCTGTACCTCATCTAGAGTCTATATTTCTATGTAAGTCTGTCAAACTCTGCAACATAGCAGCATTCAACTGATGCTGCTCTTCCTGGGATTTAATCAAGCTTCTCATGGTGGCTGCAACATCTGACGGTGTCTCTTGGAATCTCCTTCCATTAGACTCAATGTCATCATTTCTATTAGAGACATTTTCTCCCATGGCATCTTCTGCTTGCTCATGAGAATCCCGAGCATCATACCCATCATGGGTTCTCATACTGAACCACCACTTACTTGTCAAACTGCACTACCTGGAATACTTCCCTGGAAGGTGACTATGACTCTGCAAACGTGTTAGTAACACAACTGTTAGATACATAACATTGATATAAACCAGCATTACTTACATTCTCCTGGAAAAATCATAAAATAGCAAGTTTTCCCAAAACATAGAATTTTCCCAAATTTCTTTTGTAAATCACTGCCTCTTTTCTCATTCTCAACCCATGAAAATCCACTGAAAAACAGTCACAACCTATTGGGGAAATCCTACTGAACACTCAAAATTTCCTCTTTGTAGAATCGGATCTCATTTTAACTATTGAATTGGATCTCATTTCAACTATTGACCCGACGTTTCGGCAGCCCAAATCACTAATTCCTCCACTGTATCGGCGGTTGAATCAACTAGCTTCTTCTGCTGTACATCGGCAGTCGGATCCACTAAGCACTAACGTTGGTAATCAGATCTTCTAACCCTTCGGAAGGTTAGTCCTTTCGACAGCCGCAACGGCGGTCGTTCATTCCACTATGGGTTCTGCAGACCATACTCATCGGATGTCGGAAGTTCTATCCTCTAACTTCATCCGACGTCTTTGTACTTAACCAAAATTTTCAATTTCCCCTTTTCATCAGTGATCGGATCCACTATCCTTCGGAAGTATAGTCCATCACACAGCCGCAACAGTGGATGTTCAATCCACTAACCATCACCAATGGCTAACTTAGAAAAATTTTCGAAATTTTCCCACTTGATCGGCTCAACTTTCCTCTTTTCGTCGGTGAACTAGTTCCATCCGCAACTGCAACGGCGGAACATGATCTTCTTTCTTCTTCCGATCGGCGTCACAACCTGATCGGTATCGGCAGACCTTTTACATCGGAAGACTAGTGCCTTTGGCTTCCGCAACGACGGCACATCAAACACGAAATTCTTTTGATGGCCGCTTTACTTAGAAAAGTTTTAAACTTTCGGCGTCGGAGGTCTTTTCTCATCGGCAGGTTAGTGCCTTTGGCTTCCGCAATAGTGGCACACCAACCATGAACTTCTTCTAATGGCCGCTTTACTTAGAAAAATTTTAAACTTTCGGCCTCAGCCGTCTTTTCTCATCGGCAGGCTAGTGCCTTTGGCTTCCACAACGGCGGCACACCAAACACGAACTTCTTCTGATGGCCGTTGTTTACTTAGAAAAATTTTAAACTTTCAGCGTCGGCGGTCTTTTATCATCGACAGGCTAGTGCCTTTTGCTTCCGCAACGGCGGCACACCAAACACGAACTTCTTTTGACTGCTCCAACACTTAAACAATTTTTTTTGAATTTTCTAGTCTGATTTCTGCTGGGCAGAAAGAAGTTTTGCTTCTGACACTGTAACTTCATGGCTCATGCAGGCCCATGCTGCAACATGAGCTCTGATACCACACTGTCACGTCCCCATCCCTCCGACCGACGAAGAGGATGCGACCCATGGTGTTAACCATCCGGGCTAAGATCCCCATGAACATGTGAACTCATAAAATTGCTGAAACAGAATGCTTAAACAAATGCATTGAAGCAGAACATGCACACATGAACATTTATCATGCACATATGCAATTGTATATCATACACAGCTACAATTATCTATCAGACACAGCAGAATCAACATACATTCATGCAAGCATTTACTCAACATGTTCATCACATTCATTAACAGAAAAATATGGTTGCAGAAGTAAAAATGGACAAGATCACTTATCTTATGTATAACGCGATCCGCAACTAGCTATGTCGCTGCAACGTTCCACCCAACCATAGGCCAGCATGCTCCTTAATCTCTCAGCAGGGCTGCCACCCTCGAGCTGGGCATGATTTTCCAAGGAATAAGGGAACAAGCAGGCTTACACATAGCCAAGGATACACAACACACACAGCCAAGCCAACACAGTTGGGTTTATCAGGCCATCAAGGAGTTGGTAAAGGCTAAATGCTAAGCTTGTGAGCTCATTGCAGAGCCAAGAACACCTACACCAGAACTAGCCTGACTTCTAAAACACCCACACACACCCAACACAATGAATCAGTCCCTTCTCTGCTACACAGTCCCTCAGGCCGTGCATTCCCTTCCAGTGCTATTTAGGGGTTGTGGAGAAGAAATCCATCCCTCTAGCTCTGTTTGTGTGGTTTCCAACCACCAAGTTTATCAAGCAAACCAATCCCCCATCCCTGCTCCCAACACAGTCCGAAGACCAACCATTGCACGCATGCAACTACTCAGAATTACAGCTGAACAAGGGGAACGATTTCTAAGTCGTTCTTGGCCCTCTCGTGGCCAAAACAACTCCCAACAATCTACAGCAGCCCCCACAGCGTAACAACAAACACAATCACAGGGGAAAATACTCCCAAGCGAAATCCAACAGTTCCAAACGTAACAGCAAACGAAAATCACAACATGAGGAACAACACCAGTCTGCCTTGGTCAAGTAAACAAGTGGAAAGGACTTACACTGGCCGCACTGGGGAAGTAAAATACATACTCTCAGTCTGTGCATGGATGATACTTGCACCAGGCCTCAATCACAAAGAAGACCGCAACAATCACAAGTAAGGAAGACCGCAACAACCCGAAATCAGCCTGTGAGGTAGGTGTCTGCCCACACTATCCACAGAATTCGTAGAGGAGAATAGCGTGAGTAAATCCAGCCTATGCATGAGAATAATCAACAGGAAATGGCCCCTGCGCGAGGATGAACAGCTCCCAACTTGTGCGTGGATGAACAGACAATGGATGGACGCGAATAGGGAGTGCGTGAGCGTTTCAGCACTGTCGCGAGGAGAGTGGAATGCCTGCGGGAGTAAACCAGGTAAATCCTATGCGTGGAGGTGCATAGACAATCATGAGGATGAATGAAGGGTGTGAGCGATTCAGCACAGTCATGGAAAGAGTGGTATCTCCGCGGGAGAGATGGTAGCGGTTTCTTTGCCATCCTAAGGCCAACAGTGGTGGAGTGTGCGTGTGGGTGAGGACTGACAGTCCTGCCACCCCACTCCCAAAAACAATAACTGCCTCAACCAACAGTAGCAATTCTTAATGGAGGTGGTTGGGTAAGGCAAGGTGGTGACACATGGGTTTTTCCCTCTTTGGCAAAGGTTTGACAATTTCCCCCACATCCTTATCCTTGTGAAAATCATGCCCCTTCTCAATTTAGTTGCCGCGAACGTAGCTGGTCGGGTTCATTTTAATTAAAGATGCATATGTACATGATGACAAAACTTAATATCTATGCCACATGCCCCGATACACTATCGGTGACAAATTTAAATCCAAAACATAGCATAACCGATCAATGGTGGCGCCTTGGCCTTTAGCTCCGCACCATGATCCTTTACAATATATACATCATATACATCTAATGCAACGGGGTCAAAACCAGGGCGTTACATTCTTGATGAGCTTAGGCTTTAGCAAGAGTAAAGCGAATTCCAACCTTTACTTCAAGGTTGAAGGTGGAAGACCGGTGATGCTCCTACTATATGTTGATAACCAATTTCTTACAGGTGACGATGAACTCATTGTAGATGAAAAGAGGAATCTTACCACTTAGTTCGAGATGAAATATGTAGGGATGATGTACTACTTCTTAGGCATGGAGGTGTGGCAGGGTGCAGATGGGATTTTCCTTGGTTAAGGAAAGTATGTAGTGGATATTTTGAAGAGATTTGGAATGCTGGACTGCAAGGCGATAGCCACACCTATGGCATTGAACCTGAATCTACTGTGTGATGCTGCATTAGAGATAGTTGATGCCATGATGTATCGTTTGATGATTGGTTCATTGATGTACCTGAAGAATACAAGACCAGACATATGATTTGCTGTGAACACCCTGAGCTAGTTCCTAACGGATCTGAGACATGTTTGACCTAATTGCTGCAAAGCATGTATTGAGGTACCTGAAGGGTACAGTTGGCTATGGGCTCAATTATGGTGTGAATCATAAGATTAACCTACATGGTTATGTTGATTTTAATTGGGAAGGAAACACCACTAATAGGAAGAGAAATTTCGGATGCTACTTCAGTTTGGGATCTGGTATGATCTCTCAGTTTAGTAGGAAGTAGTCTTGCATGGCACTGAGTACAACTGAGGAAGAATATGTTGCATCTTGTTCATCCAGTTGCGAGGAAGTATGGGTTCAAAAGCTACTATCTGATTTATTTGATCTCGAGCTAGAGGTGGCTTGTATCTTTTGTGAAAACCAAAGTTGCATGAAGTTTTTGGGTGTTCCATCACAAGTCGAAGCATATTGATATCAAGTATCACTATATCCAGGATATGGCGTAGAGAGGAGCAGTGAAGCTCCAATATGTGGCGACGGACGAGCAGATAGCTGATGTGTTGACCAAGCCACTAGCCAAAGTGAAGTTTGAATACTTCAGAGAGAGACTTGGTTTTATCCATATCAAGGTCCCTAAAAAGTGGGAGTGACGAGCTCTTGCATGGTGGTAGACGCATGTTTTTATTAGACGTAATCAGTCCTAGTGTGCTCCCGTGCTAGAGATGATGAGAAGACCAGAAGACACAGATGCACTAGAACGAGATCTCACATGGGAAGGAATACATGTTGTCCCTAGATGTAATCAATCCTAGCATAGTACAAAGGTTGTACCGGGACGTAATTAGTTCTCTCAAGGCGTCCTTGGATGTCATGAGTCTTGGCGTAGTACGCAGGTTATCCCTGGATGTAATGAGTCATATAAGTTCATCCTTGGATGTAATCAGTCCTGGTATGGTACATAGGTTATCCTTGGATGTAATGAGTCCTTAAGGTATTTGTTGGACGTAATGAGTCCTAGCATGGTATGTAGATTGTCCTTGGACATAATCAGTCCTTCTGTGTTCCCATGTTGGAGATGATGAGAGAACACAAGGAACTTGGTGTGCGCTTAGGAAATTATTGCATAGTGGTAACAATAGGTCATTGTTGAGACATAATGAGTCTTGGCATGCTCCTATGTTGGTAGAACATGGGTTGAGCATGGAGAGACATAATGCACTTGGTTTGCTCCTAGGATATTCTCGTATAATGATAGATGTAGGTCGTTGTTGAGCCGTAATGAGTCCTGGCATGCTCCTATGTTGGTAGAACATAAGTGGTTTATGGCGCATCTGGGTTGTGCTCTGTATGCGATGATGAGATTATCTGGATACGACGAGATGATGGTAGGATACATAGGTGATTGCAATGGCAATGTAATGAAAGGTCCTGGGTTGTACCTATGCGATGGATTGCTCATGGATATGATGAAAACCTAGATGAGGACTAGGACTACACCCATCATGAAACAAGGATGGCTTTATAAAGACTTCCTATGATGGATAGATCTGACAGATGTCATTATTCAATGATTGACAAGATGAGGACTATGGCAGCAACGACGATGATGATTCAACGATGATGACATGACCAAATGTGTTGATGACTCTGGCGAGAGAATACTTTCCTAGTTAAGAGGGATTGTTGTTTTATTTGTAACTTCAAAATATATTCTGATGTATATTTTCATTGTATATTATTGTACCCCCATTGGAGATGTGTTTCCCTCCTTTCGAGATGTCATTATTGCATATGGTCATTGAGGTAAATCCTCTATTGTAATTTGGGGAAATAGTCTCCAAGTTGAATATAATAAAATGTATTTTTGAGTCTCCCTAGGTGAATTCGGTCCTGTTAGGGTAAGAAGTCGGCTCAGTTAATTTATTAGGTTAGTCACTTGATGTTGACACAGATCTATTGACAAGGGTTCACTCTTTGTCGACACCCTTAACCCAGCGATCTCCCTAAGCACCAACCCAGACAGGTTTTACCCTATCCAGTGACACCTGTGGAGCAGATGAGGTCTCACCCAATATGTTCAAGGGAGAACTGTCGAAACCAAGTTTCCATAGTAAGAAGGAGGGTTTGCGCATCTACTTTTAAACTATCACACCATTACTTCACGTATCCAAGCATTGGTTCATTTATCATAAATTTGTATCATCACTCATCAAAACAACATATTCAAATCGCAGCAGGAGAATCAATGCATAAACAGATCTACCAACACAACATGATTTAAGATATGAAAGCATCGCATCATTCAGAAAGAAGCATTATACTGCAGCATCCATCCATTCACATCACATCACAGAAAGCAAGAAAACAGAAATATGCAAAAGACACAGTGTTTCCATCAAATCTCCGTCATGTCATATTAATTTCACATCAAAACTTCAAGTTCTCAAAAAACTCCACAATTCAAATCTCACGTGAAATATAGATCACAGATGCGCTCTCTAAGTACACAAAAGGATCCTTCAGTATTACAACTCCTAGATCTATTTATAGGCATGCACCTTTTACAAAATGGTCCACTTAGATCAACTTACCAACTACTTGGACCAAAAACTACAAAATAATGACCAAGATTTACAAAATATGACCAAAATCTATAAAACATGACCAATCCATCTTGCACACCATCTTTCGCCTTGCGCACCAACTTTGACCTTGCACATCATCCTTGGTGCGATGAAACTAATTATCCTCAAAATTGTCTACCAACACTTGATTTGTATAAATAGGGAGTCGCCCTCCCTCATTTAGACACATAATCACTCACTCAAGTTCGTATGAGGAGAGAGAGAAAAAGAGAAGAGAGAGAGAGAGAGAGAGAGAGAGAGCTGCAGAAGAATTCCTATTCTTGATTTTTTCCATTTTGTGATATTGTCTTAGTGATGGAACTATTCTGAGGAAGTTTGTGGGGTTTTCTCCTTTATGGTTTCCTTGAGGAAAATATGTGTGTCTTGTGTATCTTCTCTATCTTATGCATCTTGTTGTGTTTGTTGTTCTTTCAGATAAAGATCCTAATCAATTTGAATTAGATTAGAAAAATTAACAAGGAAAGCATAAGGGTTAGTATTTCCTTTTTATTTCAAAAATGAAAAGTAAAACTAAACTAAACAAAGAAAAAATTAAAGCTACTCTAAATAAGCACACCACCAACAAACCACACAGATCCCCAAATGAGGATTGGGATAAGGCCCTCTACAACCTTCTTAATCTTTGTTTATTACAGTTATTACAAGCTAACATCTTTTTGGGTACTTGTGATCTTCATAATTAGATCAACAAATTTACAATGTTTCTTTCTTTGTGGAATGCCTCTGATCCTTTATAATGGAAGATTCAAAAGGATTACAATCATTTAAAAAGATGGTTAAATGTAAAGGAATGTATCTATAACTTCTTGGAATATTCAAAACTTAAAAAACCGGTTAGAGTGTCTCTTTACCTGATTGCAAAAACCTAAAAAATAGGAAGCAAACGTTAGTGAAAAACACCCAAAAGCACTTTAAGAGTGCTTTGGGAAATCCTACAAAAATGCTCCAAAAAAATATAAGTAAAAGAAATCAAAATTTGCATAAAACTAACCAAGGAAAGTGAGCTAGAAATCTATTTTCTTAGGGTCTTTGTTTGTTTCTTGAAGAGAGCAAAGAAATGCAAGCACTCAAATTCTAGATATGTAATTAATTCAACTACTAACATAACTATTCAAGCTTTTAAATGTGCAAACATATAACTTGATTAGGAAGCTAGAAAAGCAATATCTAAACTATGAATGAGAAAAACTTTGAAATCTTTTAGCTAGATATTTAAAACAAGAGAATATATGAATCTACTTATGAATATAGAATTGATTTATAGATCTATTACTGCTCATCAAATTAACCGAAAATAGAAAGGTGATTATAAGGAGAGGGAAAATGGAGAAGGATTGAAGAGATGGAGAGATTTCAAGTCTTTGCTTCTGTACTTCTGAGGGACTATATCTGAAAGAAAATATTAGAGGAAAAAAAAGCAAACAATCTCTTCAAATCATCCAACTAAGAGAACCTGCACATCACATTACTTTGCAAACGAAAGATCAAGTCTAGAAGCATATAAGTTAGAAATCAATATAAAATGACATAAAAAAATGAAGCATTCTAGTAATATCTCTAACATACATACATAAAAGATCAAGATAATAAAAAATTGACTAATATTCCTTATAAATTGATACCAATCCTTCTAATAAGCTAGACTTTGATGCAAAAGAAGACAAATAGCTCATATACAAGTTACCTCCATTAAAGAACAAGATGGTTCATCCATTCATTAAAGGAAACACACAATATTGACCTCCAAAGACTCTTTATTTCTCAAAATAATATGCAAGAATTACAATGGCAAAATCTTCTCGCAAGAAACTCTAACTAGTCTCAAGAGGAGAGAGGCATGCTTTATTTATAGCCAGAGGAGCCCAGGGGAGGCACATTCTCAACTGAAGATAGAGGTAAAGTTACAATGAGTGATTTGAGGATATTATGGGATTTAGGTGCAAGGAATATGTGCCACATCTCTCCAAAGAGATGCGCCCTCACCTAACAAGCCCGCCACATTAAAGCATGAGGTGCCACATAGCCAAGGAGTCAAGGATGATAGAGGGGTGCACTCCTTGACAATGGATACTTGCCACCTCTCCAAATAAATGTCGATCAAGTCATATTGGCTCTCAAACAACTCTCCTTCACACTTAGTTCCAAATCCAAATCACCCGACATGTTCCTGACTTGTCTCCTTTAATTTTTGAAATTGCCTTATTCATTTATTTTCCAAATTTTTGGTTCTTTTTACCATTTTTGAGTAATATTCAATTTTGGAGATAAACAATTACTCGAAAACTTAGGAAAGCAGGTTTCGAGGTTAAGTGGGTGCTCTAAGTTAGAAAATGAGAACCCCCCATATCAAATTTGGCCCTTAGACCACACTTTTATTACTTTTTTAATTTTCTCAATTAAACTATTAAAAAATAGCCCAAGTGTACGGTAAAAAATATTTTTCTCAAAAATTTAAAAAAAAAAACTAGGAGGGCCTAGCACATGTTCATATGACTCAAAAATAATGCCTAGCATGTTTATACACATTGAAAAATTAACTTTAATAACCTCCTAATGCCTAACCACTAAGATGACCATTCCAGCTTTGTAGGAGCAGGTGAAAAACTCAAAAATTATAAGTCGTTTATTCAACAACATATAATTAACAAGGAAAAAAAACCTTGGAATACCCAAATTTATGTCTAAGTCTTAGGAACCCAAGTTATTTACAAAAAACCCACGCTAGTGCATTTTATTATAACTTCCCCACATGGTATGAACATGTGGTAAAAAAGTAAAAAAATGGTCTTGGAAATCCTAAATGGAATTATGAACTTGGAATTTGAACAAGTACCTGTCTATCTTTAGCGGCTCGCTTGACAGTCCAACTTAGTGCAACCTAGATGGTAACAGGTCTTTCGATTGATTGTCTAATGGGTTGTGTATGAGCTCTACTATAAACATTGTTGATTCTTACAACATGAGGAGGAAAACAATAAAATTTGCAGAAGACAATGACAAACACCTGTTGTCGAGGCTTGGGAAGCAAATCCAAAGGAATACGTCATTCCCTTGTCCGCCAATCACATTCCAACACAATGACATTTCTCATTAATTCTCTTTTGTCACTATAGTTAAAACCTTTGGAAACTAGAAAAATTAAACCCCTTCCATGCCAAATAATGCTTCAGCTCGATATATATATGTCGAGGACATAACATAATCAAAATGAAAAAACAACAAACAAAAAATCCCTGCATCGCTGACTTCTCTTCTTGCCTCCCTGACTTCCTTCCCTAGCTCTACGGCATAGCTAAAAGTACTTTGATTTAACCTCTGCATTCCCTGTTGCTCCTCCTACCTTCCAACTACCCTCTCGAGTTCTGCAACATAGCTAAGAATACTCCATGCAACTGAATCGCTAGGATGAATAGTGATTGGGAACATTCCAGGCCATAGCAAAAGATGTTGACATAGGCAAAAGAGCCCATAGTGACAAAGCGTTGAGCAATGAAGTAAACATCAACATCAGCAAAAAAGTGGTGAGGGTACCGAAAACAATTTTTCGACAACATCGATGAAAAAATCGGAAAAAATCGAAAAAAAAGTGGCAAACATTAAAAAATACAAAATATATTCATTTTTTTTCAAAATTTTAAACATATAAAGCAACAACAACATCAAATTAACACATTGGAACATAAATATGGAGAAAACATTGATATATATCATGTAGTCATGTAAAATATAAAATGATACATGAAAGTCGATAGTGATATTGAATCGTGAAACCTCATAGTTGTCCAATTGAGGACTCAAAAGTGGATAACCAATACAAAATGACATCACATGTATAAATGTGTCTAAGGAAAACTAGCAGCTAGATATCTAATATCAATACCCTCTCCCCCATTTATGGGAAAAGTTCATGGTATGTTTGTTAGACCTACCCCTAGCACTAGTAGAAGAAGGTCCTGGCCCTTCACCCTGATCCAATATCTGATGGTGATTGATGGATGGAGGGAAAGATGCATCAATGGCTGTATAAGGCGGTGGCAATGCTAGCACATCACCCTCCATGGTATCTCTGAATCGTTCCTCCTCCTCCTGTTGTTGCCCGTCCTTTGGATCTAACCATGTAGGTGACTCCTCCATGACATGAGTCTCAATATCCACCCTCCACTTAGACAATATATCAATATTGTTCAAGGAGATGGCATCTGCATCCACTTTTTTCTCTATATGTCTCATCCACAAGAGGAGATTCTAATGGACATAGACTAAGTCATTGAGACGTGTGAACTCCAACCTATAAGAGGTTGATAAAAAAAAATTTGAGTTTGGGCTATGGAGGGTCAAAATTTATTAAATTATAATATGTTAGAGGATCGTAGATTCATAAATTTAATTAAAATGAAATTGCTTTATTGAAATTATAACCTCCTGCATTTTTTTGAATGTATCTTTTAAAAAACACTCCAATTTTGCTCACGTTCCGAAGCAGTACAAGTTTGGATTTAGATTCTAATGAAAAATTCTGTAAATTTGGTGTCCTTACACCATTGGTTTGCCACCAAGTAACTACAACAAATAAGAATGAAAGAGAACTAAATTACATTTCACTGCATTGGAAAATTGAAATAAGAAAAATTAAATGATAAATCATAGTTTAACTTTTAAATAAAATAAAAAAAATTAAAAGTTAAAATACTCTAATAAATTAATAACTTACTTGGCATGAAAATGATCCTATCAGGAATAACATCGGCAAATCCAAATGCTCCAGTACCATCTTGATACACTTCTATGTTACGATTGATTGCACTACGAGTCTCATAATCAGGTACCAATCTCTGAATACAAATTAGGAGCCCTTCCAACACCTTGTCATCAAAATCAAAATTAGATTCGTAGGAAAATGTGGAATTGAGGAGGAGTGTTGTTGCATGAATGGGTCGATGAATCATCCCAGTCTATTGACTATCAATCAAATCCAGCAATATGTTCTTGTTGTTACTAGGGGTACCCTTTCCCACAGAATATTTTTGGATGATTTCTTTGGCCCTTTCCATGGAATCATACAAGTAGCCCTTGCGGGATTATCACCATCAACAAGTCTAAAAACATTTACCAAAGGTTCGCTCATAACATACACTTCCGCTATTCCTTCCCAAAAGGAGTTAGTGTACACCAACTTAGCAATGGTTCTCCCATCCTATGTCTTTTTGTATGCACAATCACACCAATCATAAAAAGAAAAGCATTTGCTTCAAGTCAAATTGACATTGAAGCAAAGACTAAAGAGTAATGAAGGTGGTGGAAAAACGCATGATTGCAAGACACTTCAACTCTCTGTTTTTGGTGTGCCTTCTCATGAGGTTGAGAACAAAATAATTATTATATATGAATTTGAGGATGCTTCTAGCTTAATCAATCACCTCCTTAGGGAAGGGAATTTTCCCCATATCCTCCAGCATCAAATCAATACAATGAGCAATGCATGGAGTCCAAAACAAAGTGGAGTGCCTCTTCATAAGCATCCTACCAGCAACCACATAATTAGTTGCATAATCTGTAATCATTTGCACAACATTATGCACCCTGATATCTTGTATGAACCCCTCCATCAACTCACATAAGAGTGTTGCATCTTTTACATATGTTGATGCATCTATTGATTAAATAAACATCATACCTCTAAGACAATGTACCAAGAAGTTGATAAGGGTTATAACCTTACTATCTATCCAACCATTAGACATGTCTATGCAACCAGTGGTCTCCCATGAATTCTTGAAATCCTCCAACCTAGAAATGATGTCCTTCTTTTATGCTTAAAGGATTGGCCCTCACAACTCCTCAAAAGTGGCACTTTTATACCCTAGGCCAACTACTGCAATGGAATCACACATATGCTTCCAAAATGAATTGTTTTTGACGATGGTGAGAGGTATGTTACTCCAGTAAAGACATCTCCTGATAAACCTTTCTGCTAGTACCTTCTCCCTTTTCTTTACAATTGAACTGATACAAGGTTGTCCTCCACCTCTTGCTCATGGAACAAAAAAGGATGAGGACCCCCCCTCCTAGTAGGTGAATTAGCGGATCCCATCCCACTACCCCCACCGACATTGGCAGACATTAATACCCCTAAACCTCTTGCTAAGCCAAAATCTGCAAGCTCGGCTCTGTTTTTTACATTCTCATCCTTTTTTCCGTTATTTTCATGGATTGAGTCATGTGCAGATCTCATGATCTTTGGGTTCATTGCAGTACAAATGCCAACATCGTGCCCAGGGAGTTTAGCTAGATGGTACTTCAACTTGCTAATCCCTCCCGTCATGTGATGCCCACACAATTTGCATTTCAAATTCTGTTGATTTGTCCCATCCTTGGGCTCACCATACTGCCAAAATGGATCCAAATGTTCTGGCATTTTTGCAAAGGGAATGAAAACCTCAAAATTTAAGTGTAGGGCACAAAAAACATAAAAAAAAGTACATTAAACCCTTTTGAAAAAAATAACAGCAATTTGATTTTAAAAAATAGACCTCTAAATTTAGATTTTATGCCATGAAAAAATAAGGGGGTGGCTAAAAACCCAAAAGAACAAGCCTGCTGTTCCATTGAAAAAATCCTTATGGGCATGGAAATCATAGTCAAAATGGCAAAAAAAACATAAAAATCTAGGAAAAGATAAATGCCATAAAAAATGAAAACAAACATGCAAACAATCCAAGGAAAAGAAGGAAAAAACAAAGGGATACAATGTACATAGATGTGAGAGGAAAATTGACTTGGTTGGTTGGACTCTTGAACCCTTGCTCCATAAAAATCCTTTATGGTGTTGGAAAATGATGTTTGGATGCCTCCACAATGGTTGTTGGTCTCCTGTCGCCTTTCTCCCTCCTCCAACAAGAAAATGAAAGTGAAATGAAAAAAATAGAAACTATTCGCCCTTTTAAGTTGCGGACCCCTCTAAGCCCATGATTTTTTCCATTGTGGTATAAAAAATTGGAAAAAAATTGCACCATATTCAATTTTTAAAACATCATAATTTTTCCATGCTGCGCCTTCAGGAAAAAAACACGAATTGTTTTTCTTTTTTCTGAAAAATCGTCAATGTTTACTTGACTTGCGTTGAGAACCCACAGTGATAAAGAGATGAAATGCTATAGAGAACCAATTTATTCAAATATGGATCAAGGATAATAGGGTAATCTTTGTTGAGAATTCGTGCCATGTGTTTGAAGTAATGTCTAAACAAAATTTTGAATAATGCCTAAATAGTTTCTAAAATTAATGAAGATTGCAATTTTTCCTAAAGAAATTTCTCTATGCACAACCCACAAAGAGATTTATAAAAAAAACCATCACATTTATGGAAGATTTCAATTTGCTTCTACTTCCATTTGGATAACATCGATTAGAAACAGACAAAAAAAAATAAAAAATAGTGAAGTAATTTCATTCCTCTTCTCTTTCATTTATACCCACAATGGATTGTTGGGTATTTTCTTTAGGCAGATTTTCCATTGAGGCTAATTTTTTTAAATATATATGAACAAGAAATTTTTAGTATGCCCATATATTTGTCCTTGTATATTATATAACATAAGAATCATGATGCCAACAATTTCATCTCCTCCAAATGGAAATGCACACCCAACAGCTCAATCTCCCGCATGCAGTAGCAAGAGAACAAGTCTAGAAGTGCTCAACAATGTAAAATATTGTGAGTTAGTACCCAGTAAGGTCTACATATATCCAATGCCCATTGTCAACTATTCAACAGTTCCCAACATATGTATATTCTGAGTATACTATTGTAATATCCCAAATTGATATTTTCTCCCTTTATACTGATGTGGTTGAGGTATTTGTTTATTGCTTCAAAGTTTTTGGTGTTTATAACTTATAAAATTAATTTGCATGTAATGGAAAGATAGTGCAAAAACCCTAGATATGATAAAACTCATATTTATATTGAAACAAGCTTCAATGAGGTTGTAAGAACATACCAACAATCGTAGCTTGGATTGTTGATCAATATAGAAGAGACATGCATGCCACACATCTAGTATCGCTCCAAAACACAAGGGTCTTGTTATCACTCAAGTGTAGATACCCACTAAAGGTATCCTATTCGGGACAATAGAGGTGAGGTAGCTAACCAATTGACACCGCAAGGGCCTCGTCCACTACAAAATGGGTAGTTGTCACACCGGATGGGCTCTTGTCACTTTAGATCAATCCATAGAATGACTAAGGGGGAGACCCTACTAGCATATGAGGGATAGAAAACCTACTCAAAGTGATCCAGGGGATATACAACGGATACAAGAGATAATCTATGAGTAAATGGATCTAGATCTAGAAAGATAAATGTGTTAGGTGAGGTTAAGGCCAAGTTGGAGAGGCTTAAGGAAAGAGAAAATTACCCAAGTTGAAATGAAATATACCACAAGTTTATTAAGATAGTAGATATAGATAGATATAATTCAAATGAGGAATATTCAAATTATATCCACCTAGGGTTTATGCAAATCATGACAAAGTGGACCCAAAAGAGTAGATCAGGATTTCTGGTGACTAGATATATATGCTTGGTGAATATATCTGAATATTTTAGGTGGGTTCAAGCTTACCCAACTGATAGATCTAAAAAACAAACCAAAAACCCAAGGAGGGTGTCCCACCTAGGAGTGACTAGGGCTAGATCCAAGGATAAATGGAATCAGATTGAATTGAAACTTTAGATCTAGTGTTTTTATATTTATTCCTAAGTGGGTTTTTATGGTCATAGTCAAATAAACACCCGATCTATTAGATCTAAGAAATGAGGGTTTGTGTCACATACCCCAAATTGCAAAAACATTTTATGTTTTAGGAGACATTATGTTTTAATTTTATTATAAATTTTGTAATTAATGACCAAGTGGGGTCAAGGATAATTGAATATAATTACTGAATATTTTATTATTAAATAAATACAAGATGAGACAACAACTTAAGGAGGCTGTTAAATGAGTGTTTTACTGGCCACTTGGTGGAATAGGCTGGGTTGAGAGAAGATTGGCACTTGGAAGCATCCTCAAACTACTTCTAGCTGTGCAGGAGGAAACTTCCCTATTTTGTGGTCATGTTCCCCAAGAAAGTGGAACAAGAGCAGGTGGCTCATTAAGTGAAAACTGACCCAAAAGACCTAGGAATGCTGATAAAACTTCCCATTGAATTCAACTGAGGATGATCATTATTTACTTGTGAAATTTCTGAGTGAAATTAGTGCACAAGAAATTCGATGGAGGGGACAAGCATAAGTTGTGGAGTGAAAAGTGTTGAAGTTATGAACTAGTACAACTGATTTGAGCTGGGTTCTTACTGCTACAGGCAGAAATATTATTGTTGATTACTCTATAGAGTTGCAGAGGTTTCTAAACCAGTTCTTTCACCCAGTGCTTTCAACCAGGTGGACCAGTAGACAGGCTCAGGGGTCCTAAGATTTGCAGTTCAGCTATATTCAGGAGTTCGTTGGGAGGAACAGGCTCCTTAAGTTGTTGTCTCCTTTGCTACATTGCCAGGTTCTACATGTTTCTTTCTAATTTCTCTATGCAAGCTTAGGAACAAGAAGGATGAATTTAGGGAATACTATGTTTATGTGTCTACTTCATATGTTATTAAAATTACTTGGAGGAAATATTTTACTGTTGAAAGATAGATGAATTCTGGATTAGAATGAATGATTAGGGTAATTTCAAAATCACTGATGGATAAAATACCTAACTGTATTTTTCCACACCTTCAAGAAGGCAGTACTTTAGTACAGTAGGTGAGATTAAAATTCTGATGGTCAAATTAAATCAAGAATGTAGGATTTTGTTTATTTACTTTATACAGATTCTTTATAATTACTATTTATAAGCTTAATATAATATAAATACATATAGTTATTAAATATTATAGGAAACAGGAAAATAAAATAAATAACAGTAACCTACAAACACTAAAAATGAAGTATAGTAATCAGTTAGGGTTGACAGTAACACATAAGTAACTTCATTACTAATGTAAGTAAGAATCAAATAATAAACACATTATAGTTAAACAAAATTAATGCAGGGCATAAAATTAAAATTAAAATACAAACACTAAATCTAGGGAAAACTGTTAACTAACCTTCTTTTACTTTCTCTTCCCAGATTAGGGCTTTTACAGTTTTTACCCTCCTTTTCTTAAATCAAACCCTTTATTTTTATAATTATAATATCTATATTATAAGTGCACAGAATTAAATAAAAACTTCACATAAATTTGATTAAAAGTGTTTATCAAATATAAATTAAGACAATTTAAGAAAAGACATTTTAAAATTTCCCAATCCAATAGAGCTCGGGTTGTATTAACAAACCCTTCTCATTTATTTATTTTCTTAAACAAATCTTTTACTGATAGAGAAGAACTCAGAATTAGTTTTAATACTAATATCCTAAACATTTTCCTCTTTCTAAATAAAATCGACTAGTAATTTAAACTTAAACAAAATCGAATATTAATCCATTACAGGAAAACCCCACAGTTTTCTGTCGACTTCTTTAAACCACAGTTCGTTGCCGAACACATGATATCCAACACAGTAAGCCTTTAGAGCTTAATCAGAATGTAAAATATTTTTTAAACACTATCTAAAACATAATTAAAAAACCCACAAAAATCACGGCCTTAAAGCCTGTCCAAAATCAATTACTGTGGATAAATCAAGTTACGGCCATTGGCCTTGTCAAGTTTTCTACAAAATAGTCTATGCCCTGTCCAAAGATAACTATAAGTAAAAACAAGCCGTGGCCATACGGCCTTCTCAAACACACATTATACCATGTAGCCATGACCACGCAGTTTTTGAACCAAGTGTAACAACATCATCCAAAAACCCCACACCCATCGCAGAAGGAACCTCATACAAGAACCGAGGCTTACCTGTGGGTTGTGAAGCGTGGATACATTTCTCCCAAAAACTTTTTATGCTACCCAGCTCCTAAAAATACCTGTAGAAAAACCTGCATAGTAATTAGAGAATTGCTAAGCTTTTATTTGAAAGAGAACCCAGTAATAAGAAGTAAAACCTACAACGAATACAAACAGAGAAATAATGAGCTTACCTGGAGAGTTTCTACCCTCGGCCGCACAATGAGTTTGGTTACACCGTGAATTGAGCCCAGTAAAACCTCTTATTCTAACAATTGGGCATGAGAAAAACCTAAGTTAATACCTCGACAAGATTTTTTAAGCCAACAGCCCAAGCCACGGCAGAATCTAAACTCTCCATAGTCAAAAAATTTCCACTAGGCAAGCTGTGAACTAATACTGAGACCTCATTGCTATCAAGATAGAGATTTCTGTTGGGTAACACACAAAGGAATACATTCATGTATCCAACATCTGATTTCAAAGTCCATCACTCACGAAGACGAAACAATGGCATGAAAGGCCATAAGGCCAGGAGCCTGGCGGCAACTTTCCACAGTAAAAAGATAGGGAAAATGCAAGATTTTCGGGTTTTGGAGACTTTAATAGTGAAGTTACCGAAGACAAAACCCTAACCACTAACCATTAACCATGTGGACTCCACTTCGATTTCGATTTTATCAGTCTGCTCTATAGTTCGAGAGTATTACACTTGAAAGATGTCTGCAAAAATAATTTGAACCTTGTTAAATTTGGAAACAATCACCCTTATGATAAGTTTTAGGACATGCAAAAAGACTATTCTGAAATCCTATGTTATTACATTGGTTAAAAATGCTTATAAGTATAAGATTGCAGGTATAGAAATACTTAGCATGATTCTTGGTAAGAGTATTGTAGCTTAGTTTTGTTTATATAGGGTAATAATTATTACATAACATCTCCTTGTGAGATGTAAGTCATGCAAAGGCTAGGTTAGATAGGTTCTTAGGAAATGATCTCTTCATTCCTTAAACAAAGCAGTAACCCTACTTTGTAACGATATAGGGTTTTTCTTTTTCTTTGCGTTCTACCTAGTAAATACCTAAGCAGATAGTAGAACTGTTTTCTGCATTAAATCATTAGTTCCATTTTTGTATGAATGTAAACCCATTATACCCTATAACAATAACTAGACTTAGGTTTTAATGATTTATATAACATTGGAATGCATGATTGAGACAAATACATATGAATTACTATGGTAACGAGTAATGATGTATCAAAAGACTTAGTGTGCAAAATTTATCTTCTCTAGAATTGTATATAGGACCTAATATGATAGCAGATAGATAAAATAATGATGAACATGTTATAGTCAAAGCTAGGTAGAAGAACATCTAGAATTATGTTCAATTTTTTCCAAATACTTACGCTTATAAGTAAATAAATAAAAATCCAATTTACAGAATCGACAATACCTCCTTTTTGCTCAAAGCTGTAAATTAAACAAATATACTAGCATTTTATTTATGCTAGTTGAGATAATTAATCTTGATCCGGAAACTGGATTATAAAATGTCTTACCTGTAAAAAGACCTGTACAAGAAGCATCACTTCACTTCATTAGCTAAGAAGCTAAGTAAGCCTCGGACATGAACTGAAGTTCCTTCATGTTTACAAATAGTAAAACAAACTTTAGTACATAGTAAAACAAACAGATGTTTCAGTTCATGTTACTTCAAATCATCACCTGCTAAATCAATCTTTAATACTGATTTATGAAAGCAAATAATTAAGTATGCAGATACAGAAATTAATAAAGGAAGTAGTGTTAGTTCTAGATTAGACCTTAATATGTTAATTGGTAACAGTTAAATGTCCCTCTTAAGCGACAAATGTAAACATTTATTGTCATAGGAAAAATTTAAAATTTTTATGAAATTTTGGAGTATTACAGTTTGTAAAAAGAGGGTTTTGTTGTGACAATTGGAATAGACCCCAGAGAAATAAAATACATGCAAAATGTACATGGAAATGCTTGAGACCGTCAAGTATGGTGATAATATTTCAGACAATTGCAAGTGGGCTCTTTGCTTTCCTAGTGAAATCACTATGCTCTCCAAGTGACCAATGCACCCCTCTCCCACAAAACCAATCACCCCAAAAGTTAGAATTGATCCACAAGCTAGAAACAAAACTCTAAAGAGAAACTCATGAGAAATATAGATGATCCCGAAAGATGCAATAAAGAAACCCCCTGAGTTGAAATCAATTTGAAGAAGTGATATGGGAGTCTCCCCCACAATAGCGTCCTCTCCAAAACGCCCCTACAAATAAACATGACCCCTGCAAAAAATGATATGGAAAAGCAAAGATCCTCAAGAATGCCAAATAGAAAAGAATTTCCAATCTCCACTCAAGAACACTCGCCAAAGCTTCCAAGAGTTTGCGCAAAAATATTTTTATTATCCAAGAATCCAAGAGCCAAAAGTACCTTTACAATGAGAGAGCATCTCAATATGTAGATCTCTCTAGTACATAAAACATAGATCTAAAAAGATCATGGGCCGAGATCATAAGATATCTCCACTTTATTCAACGTCTAACATTAGCCGAACATACATCACATGGATCAACTAAAAAATAAGAGGGGGCGCACCCACTAAGTCGCCCAAGGGGGACGCACCACATGACAAGTGACTATGACACATGACAAGATAACTTGGTGGGGGTAGGAGGTAAACATATCCTTCACTATCATGACCCCAAGGTACAACATCAAATAAAATATCAAGGTATCATCATAATGTGACCAAATAGCCAAATCGTGCCCCGCAAACTACATAAAAAAACGTCCAAAGTGATGAATGTTAGGACGTGTGGACCACGTGAAGAGTGAAGGTGATGCCGAAAGGTGAAGATAAAATCAATAATATGCCTCATATTAATCTCATTCCATTTCCATTCCTGATTTACCCAAATTGATTTCCTCACTATCCATTTTCATTATTTTAATATGTCAAAATACTACCTCAGGAAAATAAAAATGCTCATATCTCATTGTTGACTAAACTTGGGCACAAAATGAATGCAAAAATGGAAATGGAATCATAGCAATATAGTTATATTGACTGGCTACACAGTATGTTCCCCTGTAGCGCCCTAGGAGAAACAAATATTCAATGAAAAATCATTTTATTTTAATTTATTGAAGGAAGCAGCTACTATATGACAAAATAATCTGCATATCAAGTACAAGTCCCTAAAACTAAAAACTGAGTGCACCAATGAACTCATAATATCCAAATCCACTAGGAATGAGTACTCATACACCATATGTCCGTAAAAAAATACATTAGAGGCCAAATCCATGCTAGAATAATAATAATAATAATAAAGCCTGTAAATGTTGATAACCATAAAAATAACACAAGACACCATGATAAATCATCATCTGTAGCATGAATATGTCTAATGGACACTGGTAAACCATAAATAATCATCATCCACCTCCATAGGCCAAAACTCACCCCAAACCCTGCTGCTGACTTGGTCAAACTTGGTTGACCACGCCAAGAATGATCAAAATGATGACCCAAATGAAAATTTATGATGTTGTAAGGTACACAATGGATATAACATGATCAATTATCTATGTTGGTAGTAATACTAAATTACAAGTGGTTTCTATTGGCGATTTTAAGCACAATATATAAATAATAGATCCAAATGAAAGTAATCAGTTGCTATAAACTAGAACCTCAAGTGTATACTCATTCATAGACTTGGTCATTTTGCTAGTTAGGGGTGAAGGTGGTAAAAGCAAGGTAAGGCCAAGGGAATGAATTGACACTCAACACCGTGAACATTTAGGTTGAAGGAAAAGGGAATCCACACAACACATAAGTTGGAACAGGTGGACACTAGGTAATGGTGGCACTGTCACACAAATGGGTGGAATAATGAGATTGTTTCAACTAGACTCTAGACAAACAACCTTAATTTTCATTTTATTTAGACTCAACTTTGCACACTTTAAGATTTAACATTTACACTTTAACATTTAATTAACTATCCATCCTCCAAGAGCAAGTCCCCGAATAGCCTAGCGGGCCTAAGATAATGACTTGGTATGACATCCATTTCCCGCAACCATCCATAGGTATGATGGAGTGACCACCCTGTTTCCTTTTCGAGGAAATGGCCTCACATCATACAAAGGATGAGTACTCATCTCTTGGCAACTGGATGGATTTTAAGCTTTATTTGCATTAGTGTTTATAATCATTGTTTTTGTTGACTAGGAATCCATTTCGATATAACATTTAAGCTATGATCCCTTTGTGTCTAAAGACACTTTTGTGTAGGACAACTTGTGTTCAAGGCCTAGAGGAAGACAATCTTTGTGATGAAAATCACACAAACCAACACCAAGACACATTTAAACATAGAGACCTATTCCAACATAGAGGTGAAGGTGGGGGAAATCCTAGATGTCACTAAACAATATACAAGTCAGGGCTAAACAATGTACGAAAGACATTGGATGGATGGAGACAATGAAAAATGATATTGCCAAGACTAACAAGTTGTGTCCCTAAAGGGAAATAACCAAATCCATAGTAAGAGTAGGGCATGATCAATGAGTGTACACAAGAATCTCTTAAACATAGCAACTAGATCACTTATACTTTAGACCTCAATGAAAAACGATAAGATATCGCCAACATACAACCACTATCAACCAAGTCTAACTACTAAAATAGACAACTGAGCAAAAATAAAATCCACATGTACATATCCATATATCACCTGGGTCATATACCTGCATCAGATCTGAACACTTTTGTTGTACATCATGGGCACCATCACTATCTCTACTCTGAATAATGAAGAATGGCTAACTCAGTCCTCAAATTTGAGGTCATGAGGCTCAGTCATGGCATGCGACTAATCATATGAATGCTCTAGATCCACTAAATAAGAATGATCATCGACTGGAAGCTCATCATCTGATGATCTAAAAGTAAAGGACTGGCTCAAGAATGTGCTTAGGTCTGCTCAGGAACAATAGTATCCCAGCACCCACTATGTATGTGACAACAAGTCTCTTCATCAATTTGCCCCATGCAATAAATGTCCTTATTCTTTGTTTGAATCTTTGTAGTTGCTCTAGATATATGAATTCAATTCTTGTAGCCAACATATAAGGTAATGGAGGTATTCTGAATAGGATGGAAGCAACATGCAGAGAATATGGTACCTTTTATCACATTATGACTTGCTCCTTAGATGCTTAATCCACCCATGCAATTAATGTGCTTCCTTCTTCCTTCAATTCGCTTATCATCTCCTTCGGATGTGCAAGAGAGATCTCCATGATCATGGAATAGGATAATATGGACCTTCTAAGAGATTGGTTGCAACATGCAGATCAAAATAAGTCTCCCAGGGTCAATACGAATTACCTCCGTGGTATTCAATTCGCCCATGCAAAACTGATGACCCCTTTTTGTATGATGAATCTTCCTTGCACCTTGGGTATGCTATATCTTTGATGAACAATGGATAATCTTTGTAGTGTTGATGAAAGACTAGTGTGATCAATCCTAGAAGTGATTAGGGCATATAGATTTCACTGTTGAAAACACTTGCTAGCTAAGGACTCACGCCCTGAACCCCAACTTTCTCCTTGGGATTTCAAATTGGTTTCTCAAAGTGAATAATAGCAATGGATGCCTTTAGGGTTTGATTTGCCTTCTTTTATAAAGTTGAGGTTGCATGACTTGATTTTGCATGCAAGAAACCTAATTTTCGCATGTCGCATGCAAGGTGAATTAAGGTCTGCATGCATGTTGATAACTACTCTTGTGGACTTTTTTTATATACTGGCGACTTAATAACATTGAAGTGATTTTATTTTATACTCTCGGTACTATTATTCCTCAGCCAATTCCCTTTTTTAACAATACCTGCACAAAATTATGGGAATTAAATAGGTTAACAAGTGTGTTTGGGTGCTTAATTAGAAGAGGACATTACAGTCCTCCCCACTTGAAATTGCTTGTCCTCAAGCATCTGTAAACCAAGATGCTACAATACGTGTTATCATTCCCATGAAGCATCTTTGATGGGAAATTCTTTCCATTGTACTAAGTATTCATGGATTACCTTGTTCCTTAATTTTCATTCTCAGACCTGTAGAATTTTCTCTGGAATCAACATTAGGAGCCCCTCATCATTTAATGGAGGTATCTCGATAGATAGAGTGATATGGTGTCCCATTATTTTCTTAAGACTTGACACAGGGAACACATTATTGATTTTACTCTTCACGAGAGCTCGAGCTCGTAACCAATTCCCCAACTTTTCTTATTATTTTGTAAGGACCATAGAAGCAAGGCTTCAGTTTATCTACTGCCTTTTTCTTGAGTGATGACTGTTTATAAAATTGTAGTTGCGGGTATACCAACTCTCCCACCTTGAAACTACGCTTGATCTTGTGTCTGTCTACATACAACTTTTCTCGGTTCTGTGTTGTTTGTAGATTTTATTTAAGTATCTTGAGAATATCATGGCTGTCCTAAATCCAATCTTTTGCTTTGGGTGCACTACTATCCCCAAAGACTAAGTCTACAAAATTCAATTCCTTATAGCTATTTAGTGCTTTGAAAGGAGTCATCCTACCAGACATGTGGTGTGTAATATTATAGCAATATTCTCCCAGATGCATCCATTTAATCCATGTCGTATGTTTCTCTACTACATAATTCCTCAGATATCCCTCAATCCATTTCTTGACTATCTTTGTTTGTACGTCACTTTGAGGATGATAACTTGTGCGGGTATCTAATCCTGTTCCCACCAACCTGAAAAGATCCTATCAAAAGACACTAGTGAACTTGTTATCTTTGTCACTGACGATGGTCTTAGGTAGTCCATGTAATTTGAATACCTCTCTGAAAAATAACTCTACTACCTATGTTGTCGAATAGTCGAATGTAATTGCAAAGAAATGGGAAAACTTAGTCAATCTATCCACCACTACATATAAGAAGTCTCTTCCCCGTACCTTGGGAAACCCTATAATGAAATACATCGAGATTCTTTCCCACTTTTGCTCAGGTATAGGCAATGGCAGATGTAACCCTTCTAGATGAGTGTACCCTGTCTTATTCTCTTGGAAAATACTGCATTCCCTGACATGCTGCATTACATCCTCCTTGAGGCCCTTCCATGAGAACCTCTCTCTTATATTTCTATATGTCTTTAAGAAACCCTGATATCGTGACAATGGTGAATCATGTGAATCCTGCAACATCTGTTTCTTTAAGGTGGACTTGGGAACTATGTAAATTCTATTCTTGTAGTAATCGATGTCTTCAATCAGCCTGTATTTGTCATCCAACAACTCACAAGTGAATTTATTTTTAGAGTATTCAACCAAAAGGTGAGACTTCCAGTCTATAGATATGCTCATGAGAGATAAGGTGGTTGACCATCTAGATAGTGCATCTGCTACAACATTGTTCTTTCCCTTCACATATTCAATCCCAAATTCTTAAGCTTGGACCTTGTTGACCCATTTTTGTTGTCTTTCATTTAGTTCTTTTTGTTCCAAAAAGTACCTGAGGTTGTTATGATCTGTCTTGATTTAACCTGCTGTCCACCAAGTACTGCCTGAATTTTGTTAAAGCATGCAAGATTGCTAACATTTCTTTATCATATCTGAAGTAGTGGTATTCATAATATTTAATATTTCTACTTTTAAAGGCGATCATATGGTTGTTCTGCATCAACACTACTCCTATGCCCTCCCCTGAAGCATCACATTCTGATACAAATGGCTAAGTGAAGTTAGGTAAGGCCAAAATGGGACATGAACTCATAATATTTTTCATTCTCTCAAATGTCTATTGTGCCTCCTTTGACCAACTGAATGCCCCCTTTTTTATAAGATCTGTGATGGGTTCTGTCAGCTATGAAAACCCCTTTAACAAAGGCCCAAAAATCCTTTCAATTCTGTTATAGTTTTTGGTAAGGCCAATCCAGAATGGCTCTAATATTTTCCATGTGAACTTGTACACCACTGGCACTTATTACATGCCCTAAATATAGCATTTCCTGCATACCGAACTCGCATTTGGACATTTTTTCATATAAATATTGTTCTTCTAGAATTCCCAACACTTCATTTAAGTGTCTCAAAATTCTCTTCCCATGTTTTATTGTATATTAATATGTCATCAAAGAATGCATGGAGAAACTTATGCATCTGATCCTTGAAGTGTGATTCATACAGGATTGGAAGGTAGCTAGTGTGTTTGTAATCCCAAAAGGCATGACCAAAAACTCACAATGTCTGTAGTGGCAACTGAAGGTTGTGTTTGCAATATCTTGATCCCTTATCTAGATCTGATGGTACCCTGATCACAGGTCAAGTTTAGAGAAGTATGTTTCTCCCTGCAACTCATCCATCAACTCATCAATTTTGGGAATGGGGTGCATGTTCTTGGTAGTTTTCTTATTAAGGTCCTTGTAACCAATGCACATTTGTAATGTCCCATCCTTCTTTTTGACCAATACCATTGAGGATGCAAATGGACTAGAATGCGGTCGTATGTAACCCAATTAAGGTAACTCTTTAATTGTATTTTCTATTTCATATTTATACCTTTTTGGATGCGTGTGAGGAGTGGTGGTAACTACCTGGGTTACCTCCTCTAGCTCAATGATGTGCTTGAATCCATGTTCATGAGGCCTATCTGCTGGAAGATCCCTAAATACCCTCTCATGCTTCTTTAGCTTTGTCTGGATGTCTGTGGGATGTTGTGTTGTGTTATCAGTAGGTTTTTGAAATGTAATTAGGCATTCTGCCACCCACTCAATGTCTCCCTGTCTGAGTACTGCCTCCATCCTTTATGATGATACAAGCTTGGGGGGATAGGTATATTTCATACCCCTCAAGTCTACTCTCTTTCAAATTGGTCCCAGAAACTCCATATCCGTGGTCTGATAATCTACAATATACTTCCCTATAGAATAGATCCACTAACCCCTAGTACCACATTTGTATCTACTACATTTACCACATAGAAAGAATATTTCATATTGTAATTTCCCAGTGTTATGTTTAGCTTGGGAATCCAATTGGTGCACTCTATGTTGTTGTTTCTTGCTACTACCACTATGAACCCCTCGAGCTCCTCTATTTGAATGCCTTTCTTTCTATCGATGCAACATCTACAAAGTTGTGCGTTTCCCCACCATCAATCAATACTCCCACTCTACGGCCTTGTATTACTCCCTTGACTCGGAGAGTGTGAAATCTAGCCAGTCATGATAATGTAGCAATAAATCCACCCCTGGGATCACATTGAAGTGACTCATCTTCCACCGTAATCTCCTCTGCCTATCCCTACTCTTGCTCGTCCTCGTCCTCCCCACTATCATAATAGATCTCGATATAATGGGCCTTCGCTTTTCATGCAAACCTGTGGCTTGGGACCCATGGTTCTTGACAGTTGAAGCACAATTTATTTCTTCTTATTTCTTTCCTAGTGCTATCATCCATCCAGTTCTTCCTCGACCATTCTTATTGGAAAGTTTTTTTGTCTTTGTCTTTGTTTGGGAAGGTTGTTTTAGGGTGGAATTTGTTTTTTGGAACCGATTCTTGTAAGTCCCTAGTTCTATTGATGGCATCCTATAAGGTGTATGGTTTGTAGGATTTTACCCGTCCATGTAAAGGCTCGGTCACATATTTTGTAATAGAAAAACAATTTGTCTCTCTGAGGCATCCATCACCATGACTGCAACTCGATAAATTTGTGATATAAAGGTCTCTACGCTGCTTGTCTGTTTGAGTTGAACTAGCTCTCTGAAATGTATCTCAGGGTCCCTCTTATCAAAGTGCTCCATGAGCCTCTATGTGAAATCACTGTATGAAGTGATGGTGTTGTGAACCAATGTCACCATCCCGTGGTACCACCACTCATGGGATTACCCATGCAAATGCAAAGTAGCAAATTTGATTGCATCTGCTTCAGTCATAGGCTTTAGTTGGAAGTAGGTATCCAACTTCTGCACCCATATTCTCGTTAAACAACTACATGTCCCATCAAATTTAGGGATGGTCAGTTTCTCCACTGTCCTCTGCAATTCATATTTATGATTGAAACCTCTGTTAAATCCTCTCGGTGAGTTCCTACTATTCATATTGCGGTAGTCTAAAAATGACATAGTTAAATGAAAAGCATCCCCCAGGTCCTTGTATTCCTATAGATATGCCCCAAATAGTTCACTATGCTCAACTCGGATGATCAATCTTGCAATGGGATTCTCCAAAACCTGAGGCGTGGTAGGTCTGGAAGGCTTATGGTATATGTGAGGAATATTCTACATAGTAGTGTGTTCATGTATTCCATTATTATTGGTGGATGCCTTATCACCATACGTTACCTATAATTTATGTTGGTCTTGTCCTGGTTTATCGGCTAACATGTTTATTGCACTTAATGCCTCCTTTTGGCCTTTAGACAAATCGTTCAGAGCACTAATGAGACTATGGAAAACCATCCTATTTTCTTCTGATTCTGTATCTTCTAGATTAATCTTCTCTAGATATAGGTCTTCTGTGTACTTACCCCTTTTTCTTTTGTATGTAACAAAAGTAGTTTCCTCCAGATTCATCTAACTTGCTATTACATGTTCATGTTCACGCCCATAGCTGGAAAGGAACATGATTTGATACCACTGTAATATCCCAAACTGATATTTTCCTCCTTTATAGTGATGTGGTTGAGGTATTCATTTATTGGTTCATATTTTTTGGTGATAATAACTTATAAAATTAATTTACATGTAATGGAAAGATAGTGCACAAACCCCAGGTATGATAAAACTCAAATTTGTAATGAAACAAGCATCAATGAGACTGTAAGAACATACCAATGATAATAGCTTGGATTGTTGATCAATGCAGAAGAGACATGCATGCTATGTATCTAGTATAGCTCCAAAACGTGAGGGTCTCTTCAATCAATTCGCCCCATGCAAGAACGCCCTTCTTCTTTATTTGAATCTTTGAAGTTTCTCTAGATATATGAATTATATGCTTGTATCCAACATGTAAGGTAATGGAGGTCTTTTTAATAGGATGGAAGCAACATGTAGAGAATATGGTACCTTTTAATCACAATACGACTTGCTCCTTAGATGCTCAATTCACCCATGCAATTAATGCACTTCTTTGTTCAATTTGCTTGTAACTCCTTTGGATGTGCAAGAAAGATATCCAGGATCATGGAATAGGGTAATATGGACCTTCTGAATATATTGGTTGCAACATGCATATAAAAATATGTCTCCTAGCCTCAGTACGAAGTGCCTCTGTGGTATTCAATTCGCCCATGCAAAACTCGTGACCCCTTTTTTGTACGATGAATCTTCCTTGCACCTTGTGTATGTTGGATCTTTGATGAATAATGGATAATCTTTGCAGTACTGATGAAATACCAGTGTGATCTATCCTGGAAGTGATTAGGGAAGATAGATTTCATTGCCAAAAACACTTACTAGCTAAGGACTCATGCCGTCAACCCCAACTTGCTCCGTGACCTCTCAAATCAGTTTCTCAAAAGTGAATAATAGCAATGGATTCCTTTAGGGATCGATTTTCCTTCTTTTATAGAGTTGAGGTTGCATGACTTAGTTTTGCATGCATGCAACTTAATTGTCACATGCAAGATGAATAAAGGCCTGCATGCTTGTTGATAACTGCTCTGGTGGCCTCTTTTAATATACCAACGACTTAATAACACTGAAGTGATGTTATTTTCTGCTCCCAGTACTATTAGTCGTAAGTCAATTCCCTTTTTTATCAATACCTGCTCGAACCTATGGGAATTAAAAAGGTTAAAAGGTCTCTCGACTGAAGCTCTGGAACCAGAACATGTACTCAACTCACCAACGGTACCATAGGTAAGAAGGTGCTACCAATCCGTAGACTATCCCAAGTTCTCGTGGATGTTGAAGGCTTGAGAACATATGCTGACTTCGAGGTCATTGACATTGTTGATGACACAAATCCCTACCCCGTGCTTCTAGGGATTGATTGGGATATTGATAACTAGACAATCATAAATTTCAAGAAAAGGATCATGTCTTTTGAGGATACCGAAATGAGAATGGTTGCACCCATTGATCCCCTTGAAGGGAAACGGTATGTTGAACCAATGCATAGAAAAGGAAAAGAGAACTATTTAGACCAGTTGTATAACATCATGTCTTCGAAAGAAGATTATATTAACCCCACAATTGATGGAAACTTGAGTTGGCGCAGCGTAAGCTTGTGTAGGTTCGACTCAAGAAAAGCCGTATAAAACTAGAAGAACACTATGCATGAAGTTTTCCTGCGTAGATTTGCGAGGATCACAAAAGTTGTTCGACAAGTAGGAATCGAAGCAAGCTTGCTCCCAATGTATGACGGATTGCCTAACCTTGCATCCTTCTTGGAAGAATTTGAAGAAAAGGTCACAGAATCATAGCGACTGTCCGCTCTGGACCATGTGCTGAAAGCTACACCCTCTAAATGGTGGTGTACACACAAACAATCTATCTCATACTGGCCGCAATGTAGAAGACTGATGGAGATCATATTTGGAGATGAGATCAGCTACGCTGAAAAGAAATTCACAAGATTGTCAGATCCTGAAAAACATATTGAGAAATGTCGCACGGATTGGCAAGCATATCCGCAAAATGAATGGGTTCATTGATTCATCCACACCTTGGAAATGGTGCCTAGAAGATGGTACACGTCAAAAGAGCTGTGATGGGGAACTAGTGAGTGGGAAAGTTTAACTCTAAACCTCACATAGACATATGAAATTACAAGCAAACGTCCAACAATTGATGTTGCACTGCATGTGCTAAAGGAGAAAATATGTGCAGAGATAACCGTTGCGGACAAGGACCCCCATCAATGCAGCATAACTAGGCATAACTACGCGGAGTGGTATAAAAGCATGACAAATCCAATGGATAGTGACCTAGCCGCCATAATATCCATGTGTCAGAAGGGATGTGCGAAGTGGAAAGAGATCACACGTGTGAAAATCCACGCCATCCTGCTAGAAGGGACATAAAAGAAAATGACATCGATCTTTCTGGCGTACCAACCTGCTGCTTAACAATAACTACTAATTTAGTGACAAGACAGTAGTGGCAGACTCCAAATATATTTGATCTAAGAGCGGGGGTATGCCCATGCGACAAAAAGGATAAAATCCTTTCGAAAAATTTAAATGGTATGTACGAAGTATGCCTAGTGACGGTTAGGGTATTTATCAAGCCTCACTACCCTGACTTCCATCCTGGCATACCGAGGAAACACTAGTATTGTGACAAACTCTGAGCAACGACTTGGTAAGGTTATAGTATGCTCATTTATGTCTCAAGCACAATCATAGTTGAAACTGATCCTGTATTACCCATCCCGATAATGGAAGATGCTGCTGGATATATCCCACCACCCATGGACCTTGTTAATGAGCTAACCAGTGCCGGAGTCAAGACGAAAGCCACTAAAGAAGTCCAAAATGATATAAAAATCCCACCAGCACCTTCGCAGGCATAGCGCACCAGCACCAGAAAGGGGAAGGGTAAAGGAGTAACACCCCCGGAGGAAGCCCCACCGACGGATGATTTTGAGACCAGAAACTTGTTACCGCCATATGTCCCGCCCGGACATAGAAATGCGCCCAAGGTTTCCATACCGAGGAAAGGAAATCCCCCAGTATTGGTGTCGTCGGTACCTAAGGGTGTGAAGGTAGTAAGAGATATTTTACCCAAAATACAAAGGCTATTCTATGACGACCATGACACCAAGACGCAACCAGCCTTAGAACGCACACGATATGTGCCAGTATCAGCTTGGAGGATGAAGGAATAACATCAAAAATGGCCCCAGATGCCAAAATAGCATAGTTAGCAAAATTAGTAATGGACCTTAAGACAAAAATAGTGAAGTTAAATGAGCAAAAGACACCCAACACACCTTCAGAATTATCGGCACAAATATGAGACGCAGCTACATCGACTACAAACGAAGTCAAAAACACCAAACACACATGTGCTATGGCGGTTAACCAAGTTTCCCAGACTTGGGAAACCTTAATGGATGATGAGCAATCATAGAAGATTGCAAATGACCTTACTGCACTGGAAGCAAATATCGTGCAGATGCGCAATGAGATCAAGTAGCTACCTTTGGAGCAAAAAAAGGTCAAAACTGCAGAGATGCGTAGCCTTCAACAGTGAACCATTATGCTATGTACACAGCAGCAACAACGCGAAGAAAAGATAGCGGAGTTACAGGAAGAAGCATAAAGAGTCATAGGGATAATTTAGCCTATGCACCAGAAGGTGCGCGACGTTGCAGCTTCAGTTGAAAGCATCATGTCAGAACACGTCAGTTCCGATCTGGTGGAGCACATGCAGGAGGTTGAGGAAGAAGTGCATGCAGAAAAGGAGAAACTGCTAAAAATCATGGAGGAGTTTTAGACCAGAATCCGCGTAAGTCATTTTATGGAGCAGTAGCTCACGTGGCTCGGGGCGAGCCACAGGTGAGTGTTGGGGGGATGTTGGGCCCATGATAGAAGGGCAGAATTCATGTGGAATTCTGATAAAGGAAAAAAGAGTACAAGGAAGAAGAAGAAGGAGCTGCGACATAGGAAACAACATAAAGGGAAAAGGGGAAGGATGCTGCAACAAAAGAAGGAACAAAAGGAGAAAGGAAAAGAGAAGGCACAGGACGAGGAAGTTGTGCCAGTTTTGTAAGCTACAACAAAAGTACAGAACAGGAGATCTGATGACATGGTAGAATATTCACAGAAGCAAGCGTACAGACAAGGTAATGGATAGAAAGCGACAGTAACGCATAATGCAGATAAGCAGCAGCCTTAGCGATAGTGGGTAAAGGCATTTTGTAAGTTAGTTTGATAGCACCTCTTTGGTCATATTTTGCTAGAATGGAAAAGACAATTTGTAGGCTGAATATTGCAAGTCGGTTGAGATAGCGACTGTAGCAGAGTCTATTAGATTTTGTATCAAGTCATCATTGAGTCTATAACAAGCATGTATGGGAATATAACAAGTCCGTAATAAGGATATAAGAGGAGAAACCCAAGTTGTACATGGGTTAGCCAGTCAATCCGTAGCATGTTCGCTAGTTCTTGTTTAGACTTTTTTGAGCTGAGTAGAGGATACACCAGTTTGGAGTAGGTAACTATGGATCATTGAGTGCATCAGAGTAAGTAGATCTGCACCTGAGTGCACAGACATATAGAGAAGGTCGAGTCGATCCAGGCTGTGTGTGAATCACTGAGTAGGAGTAGAGTAGAGTGATAAAGATAGAGAAGAACATAGAGCATGAGAGGGAAAAGAAGTCTGTAGAGATAGAAGAGAAGATTTTAACAGAGTCTGTAGCTTTATGTATAGACAAAAGGTGCATCTATTTTCTCATGCCAATGCCAAATGAAGAGCACCTTGTGGTTTTTTCCCGGATAGGTTTCCACGTTACATGTTGTGTATATGTGTGAATGTTGAGTAGCTTAGACAAGTGCCTATTTACTGTGTTAATGTTTGATTGGTTAATGTGCTTTTAAGAGATACTTGTATGAATGTTGTATTTCAAGTAATGAATATATCTGCAATGACTGTTCACCATGTATCTACGTAAGGTTGCATAACTAAGGGAAATTAATACTTTGGTATTGATATCTAGAGTGCAAATCACCATCCCACCTTCCCGGTATTCGTTGGAAACCTTGGCGCATGGCCAAGGACTTAAACACCCTCCCATGCCAACTGCAGAAACATGGTTTTGGCAATTACAAATAGGAACTGAGATATCTTGGGTGAGACGACATCTGTGTTGTAGGTGTTGCCAGCTAGGCTCTCCTCTGTCGGGTCGATATCTTGGCCTTTGTTGCGCTGACCAGAGAGAGAGGACTGAACCTAGATCATAGGGGGGAAAAGTTCAACAGGTGATATTTGGAAATATTTGTAACTCTCCAAATTTCTTTGAGATTGGATGGCCTTGGCACAAGGATGCAAAGTTCTTCTCTAAACCAAACAAAAAAGCTAAGGTTTTGATTCTGGAATCTCTTCCTTTGAAATTTGAGTTGCAAGCACTTGTTTCTTGTGATCTTATTTTTAAGAGGGGATACCTGGCATTGTGCTAAAATTTTATGGAAGAGTTTTTAAACACTTCTACAATATATTAAATGATTGCAAAGTATAAAATATATGTATCTCAATCAAACATATTTAATTTTGGATTTAGGATATGGATATTGATTTGAATATTGATTTGGGTACCAAATCAGGGATGAGTACAGATGTCAGTTCTTTTTAGAATTTTTTGGATATTATATGACAGGAAAGTACAAACATATGCATCAATTCTTCCAAGTTTTTAAACACCTCAAAAACATATTAAGTTATTTCAATGTATAAAATATATGTAAAACTGATTTCTTTTTGTCTAAGCTTCTAGGATATGCATATAGATTTGGGTGCCAAAACAATGGTGGGTATGGATGTCAACTCTTTTCAGAAATTTTTGGATGTGATATAGCAGGACGCTACAAATATAAACACACACACCCAACACATATATACCAAGAATATGAGAAGGTTGTGCTCCTCTAGTAAAAGTAATTATGGGTATCGATGTCATGTTCTTAGTTAGTATCCCACATGGTTTTTAACTGTTTATTTTTTCAAATTATTTTACTTCAGTTAGATACAGAATTTGAGTTCCATGTACCTGTTCATAAACATACTTTCCTTTGAGCTCTTCATTACGACTTCAAGAATTTGGAACCTATGTAGGGTTTACTTAGGGTTTATCAGTGACTCAAACATTATTTGGATTAGTTATCAATGACCCAAACATTATTTAGTTTCAGTTTTCATTACCTTAACTGGGCATTCAAGCTCTTCGAATTACAAATTAAATATCAGAGTGGAAAGGGAAATGACATGGTGAGATAGATGGTGGATAAGAGTGGAAATGGAAATGTGGAAAACTTAAGATTGTAGATCTAGTTTCTTTGAAGAAACTAAGGGTGGGGACAACTTTATGGGGAAACCTTTAGGAACATTTTTACATTTAATAAACAATACTAAATGTAAACTTATCAACAATGGTTATGATGCTCAACCCTGTAGGGACATCATGTGAGGAATGCAATACAGACAACCAACATAGGAAATTGACCCTGAAACCTCTTAACTTAACCATTAAAACTATTCCACTAGAATAATTATATATATATAAACAAAAAAACAAAAATCTATTAAACTTAAGCACTAAAAATAAATCATTTTCATTTGGCTTTGGCGCCAAGGGTCCCCTTTCATCATTCTACCATGAACTAGTTGAATTTATATTTCCACCAAGGGAGAGTGGGAACTATGATTATCCCAACCATTCCATCCCATTCATGGTGGTGGGCATTGCTTAGGGTAACACTTGTACCAAAAATGCCCAAATCGAATGGAACTTGGACTGTGGGTGTATTACGATCAAGCCATGGGAGAAGCCAGTTGCCCATGGTTGCCATACTTCACATACCTAGTACTCACATTTGTATGGTTTCAGCTATTTTATAGTCTTGGTATATATTAACCATTGAAAACACTGATGCTAATTTTGAGACAAAGATCACATACATTTTTTATCTAAACTTGTGTATCGTACATTAAGATAATTGCATATATTTTATCAAACTGAAAAGGGAAAACATGTTGAATAACTATGATTAGCATCTGGATTGGAACTAATGAGATTGCAGGTGTCGTGGAGGAGATGGAACTAGATCTACCCTATACATTCAGGTGATTAGGCTGTGTTTATCATGCTTTTTTCTTGCACCTACCCATCCTTGGTCTAGGCGTAAGGATGATTATTCCTTTTGAAATAGGCCTTGGTTCAGTCTATGATGATTATCATAAGTATTTTATTGAAGAGAGTTGTTTATGTTTATGTACAGTTAACCATGCTACCAGATGTTCATCTTATACTAAATAAATCTAACTCTTAAGTTAGTCTTTCATCATAGGATCTAGGATTCTTGGCTGCACTAGTTAGAAAAATCTAGGATAATGTATATATATCTTTCAAAATTATGACTGGTTTGCCAAAATGACTCTTCCCTTAGGTTGTTGTCCTAACACCATTGCAAAAAAATATTGTTCCATATTTTCTTGTGTTAAAATTCTTTTACCCATCATGACATCAAGTCATTCTTCATTCACAAAGGAATATGTTTCCGGATACTACAAATGGTATCCACCATGACTAGTACTTATTTTTCTCACCTTGTACATAACATTAAGAAAGTTAAACTTGAAAGTGATTAAAAAACCAAAAAAAATTGTTCATCTTTCTTTTGTTGTTCACTCCATTTTGAGTTTTAGTCTTAGCTATTGTTCTTTTTTGTTTATGGGTTTTAGGTTTTAGTTTAGTTTTTACTTTGATGTTTACTAATTTTTAGGTTTCATGATCTGAAATTTCAAGATTTTTTTTAACAAAAAATTGCATGTGAAATTTATTGTTAAATACTCATAAACAAGCTTTAAAAAACAGAAATTTAAATGCTTAAACATCCACACATAAGCAAATAAACAGAAAGAAAACCATGAAATTTATAGACAAGAGTTGATAACGGAGGTCACCCATCCTGGGCTATGTCTTCGGGCCACTTCCAGTGGGAAGGTCAGTCTTATTAAGTCTTCAAAGCTTACAATAATGGGTTTCTAGATGTCACTTCTATTTTCTGTTAGTCACTAGCAAAAACAGACAGCACCACTACAATCCTGTTACTTCTAATATTTGTTATGTTATAAGGCCTAAATTTATTTGTATATATTGGATTTGGAAATGTGTTAGTGTAAATATCATTCATGGTTACTTAAGGAACCTTAACAAGATGCAAGACCACAAACAAGGAGAACATCATTGATGCAATCATCAATGAATTACATAGTGTCTAATCCTAAAACATCAAGTTGTGTAAAGTCTCGAACTACAATCTACAAAATATACTATTAGATATAGAAGGATGCATCTCATGAAAGTGAATCACATAGTGTGAGGTGTCGAAATCTAGTATTTAGTTGTTTGAAGATGCTTATAAGGCATGAATAGACAGTGCATGTAATTTACTAAGACAAGGTTTGGGAACTAAAATTTTGTGCTACTATATGGCTTCATTCAATGGTTCTACTTTGATCCAACATTTGGATTCATCATGCCCAAGTATGCCACAAAAAATACATCTTACACAATTTATTCTTTGTCTTGGAGGAAGACTCACCAGGTACAAAAGATGGAGAAGTAGAGGATTTTGAATAATTTTTAGGATTGGAGATAGACTTGCCAACTTAAGTAGGAACAATGTTTTGTTTGTGCTAAGTTGTGTGCTTACCTTTGGAGGTTTTAGAGTCAAGAGCTTGATTCTTAGATACAAAAAGAACATCTAATTGAAAAATCTTATATTGTTATTTCTTAAGATGCTCATAGAAAATATCAAACAAGAGCATTTTAACCTGTGATCCAAATGCATCCATAGTAGAATAAAAGAGCAGAGGAAAATCCCTTAAAATGACCATTCAACTTTGAAAAAATTAGAAAAATACATTTATCTATTTTGATTTTTCCAAATCCTCTCAATTGCGACAACAACAACTTGAATTTGGTAAGAAAATATTTGATCCAAGAATGCTCATCAAGTACAAGGGATGACAATTCTAGTTCCAATTTCAATGCTTGAAATTCGTTGACTTTTCCAAATAGTGAACTCAATTTGTCCCAACTTTGTTTTGGTGATTTAAATTCAACAATAGGAAACAACTAACTATCTAAATCATGTATCCCAATCAAACCCATCCATTCATCAAGTTTGTTCCTATAAGCAAATCTCTCAATTTCCTTTGCAAATATTGGTTGTGCTTCAACCAACATTTTCCATAAACCTTTTGATTCTACAAGTTGTTTCATTTTGAGCTTCCAAGTATGAATGATTATAGGGAGTTAGGAGATCAACAACCCTAGTCTCAACCATTTTAACAGGAATGTCAGAGAGCAAAAAAACACACACTAAAAATGTGACTTGCAATCTCCAAATAATTGGTAGTGAAAAAATGCAATCTCCATGCACAAAACAAGGGTGTTAAGGACGATTTATGCAAAAACATCTTATCAAAATATAAATTTAGAGAAATTCTACAATCTGTTTAAAAAGACTATGTTGTGTTTAAAAAAAATTACAATGCCTTAGGATTGAGTAGTTGTTTCATTTTGAGTTTCCAAGTATGACAATTATGGGGAGTTAGGAGATCAACAACCCTAGTCTCAACCATTTTAACAAGAATCATAGAGAGCCAAAAAACACACTAAAAATGGGTCTTGCAATCTCCAAATAATTGATAGTGAAAAAAACGCAATCCCCATGCACAAAACAATGGCTTTGAAGGACAATTTATGCTAAAACATTCGATCAAAAAATAATTTTAGAGAAATTCTATAATTTGTATAAAAAACTATGTTGTGTTAAAAAAAATTACAATGCCTTTGAGAACTATCACTTACATTTTTTTTTAATATATTTTGGTTTTTCTTTTTTCTATTTATTATTTTATTTTTTAATAAATTTCTATCTTCCATTTTCTCTACCCTTGGGTGGGCATGGTGCTTATACGCTGAAATGACCCAATGAATGGCCTATTATTTACAAGAAGAATTTAGTAACATTAAAGAATTATAACGGAATTGAACTTGTGCTTTGATTTTTGGTTTTACTATTTTTAAGTTTTGCACCAATATTTTTATGTTTTATTATTTTTTAGGTATCTTAATTTTTTCAATAAGTTCATGTTTTACTATTTTTTAGGTATCTTATTTTTTAAAGTAAAAATTAGTGAGATTTCCCTATCTTCCTCTAAAACATTTACATGGATGGAAGCTTAATAGTCATCTACATGGTATTAATAACTCCAAGGAAGTGCACTAGATTTGAAATTTTGACTTAAAATCTTCTTGTCCACAACATGTTTTAGGTAGATGATCTTTGATTTTTTTTTTTATATTTCACGTATATAATGTATATTCAAAAAAATAAAGTTCATATTTTGGTGTGTTTCCACTTTCACACACCGAGGGGTTATGCACAACAAAAATATTCAAGCTACTAGGTGTGTCCTTGGCGAAAGTCTCGAGTCAAGTACTATCACTTGATTTTGACTCCTCTATTTAGGAAAAACTCCTAACGAAGCCAATGAGGGTGGTCCATCAGAAAGAGTTAACTAAGGCTCTTGTGTTTTAGTCGTTAATGATGGAAGTACGTTTTTTTAGGAGTTTTTCGAAGTAAAATACTGAGAAAATATTGTTGCAAAAATGATCAATATTTCACCATCATATATATAATAACATCAACACATAAGTATTTAGCAAGAATAAAAAAATGATAATAAGCGACGGTAAAATGTTGCAAATTTAGATCAGTTCCAATGGAGTCAAAATAAAAGAAATAATGCTACTGAAAGATTAAATGTTTTGTAATGATCTTATCTCAATATTTTACTTCGAAAAACTCCTCAAAAACTTGCTTCCATCATTAATGACTAAAACACAAGAGCCTTAGTTAACTCTTTCTTAGGGACCACCCCTGTTGGCTTCATTAGGATTTTTGCCTAAACGGAGGAATCAAGATCAAGTGACAATAATTCCCTCAAGACTTGTCTCGAAGGACATACCTAGCAGCTTGAATAATTTTGTTGTGCATAACCCTAGGTGTGTGAAAGGCAACAACATCATTTGGCGTCGTTGTTGAGGATAAATATTTGTATTCCCGATTTATGGATGTTGTTTTCTTTCTTTTTTGTTTTTTCGTTGTTTGATGAATGATTAGATTATATATTTGATTATTTGTTTCATAACTCCGCTAATATTTGTTTTCTTCTTTTTGCAAAGAAAATAAAAAAAAAATAGAAATTTTTGTGAAAGGTTTATGATGCATATTTTTCTTTTCACATGAGACTCCATTGAAGGGATAAAACCCTTGTATCTCATAAAATTGTTGAGATTGATTGTGTGTAGGTGAGCCCATGTAACAATGCAATTTAAAGCTCATTATTTGATAACTCTACTCTTTCATTTCCAGACTTTCCCCATGATCACTAATTCTTGATATGGATATTAAAAGAATAGAAATTGTTGCTCGGGTTTCCCGTGATTGTCCTCCCATTTATTTTTCTAGGATCCCTCATTTTCCTAATAGTCTCGTTAGTGAAAGGACATCTATTCCCATTCTAGTCTTTCGAGGGCATGCTAATGATCACTCAGCTAGATTCCACGTTGTGATTTTTCTGTCACATATGAGTGAATGCAACATTCGTCGTAAGGATATGAGTGAATGCATATGAGTGTTTTCCTAATAAATCTATTACTTCCCTTGCAAATTTCTTTGAAATATTTTTGAGGCAGTGGCATTATGATGGAAATGATATTGAATCATTCAATTTTGAATTATTCATTGAGACCAATTTGAAGTACTTCCTTCCTTGGAAAGAGAATCATATGAAATATCCTGAGATATCTAGTATCAACATGGTATACAACACTCAACATTCAGAAATCCATGATGGTCCCATTAAGGTTTTGCATGAAGAGCCATTCATTGAAGATATTATTGAAGACCCACCTCATGTCACATCAACAAAGAATATTGATTATTGGGAATTATTTCATGATTATTTCAGTGATGATGATCACATTTGTACACTAGATCTACCTACGGATGAAACCATTACAAAAGCTTATAACGAAACTTATGATGAAAACTGTAATGCGCATGATGGCACTCCTACCCGTTCTCCATATAATGATAAACGTTTGGAAGGTTTTCTGCCTTGTGACATTTTTTCTAAAGAAGTTGATTGTGATCAAGAGGAGGAAAACTATAGCCTGGATCATGACAAAATTGATGAAGACTCCCATATGTCGACAAAGATGTTGATGAGGATTCCTGAACATTCATGGAAAATACCATCATGACATATCTGAGGAAGAAAGTAATGAACCATAAAATTTTGATGGTTTTGTTTATAATCCTCTATATGACATATCTAATGGAGGGATTTTTGAGTCTCTTGATGGTTTTATTGAAGATCCTATCTATGAGGTTTTTAAAGGAGAGAGCATGGATCTTATGGCCTTGGGAAATTTTTATATGGAAGAGGAGCATGCAGTTTATCCATATGATTAGTCTGAGCCATATATCAATATCAGTAATGAAGACAAAGAGAAGTAATACAATCAAGAACTTGATGCCAGTGATGAGGAATCTCTCATATTTGACATAGATGGGGATTATGATTATTGGACTTTATTTGAAAATCCAACATAAGAGATTTTTGAAAATATTTTTGAAAATCCCATCTATGATATGTCTAGCAAGAAGAGTGTTTATTCTGAGACTTATGAAATTTGTAAAGAAGAGAAATTTGAGTTTTCATATGATCAGTCAGAGTTGTATTTGAGTATCTGTAGTGAGGACCGTGAGAAGCAATGTAGTGAAGAGTCAGATTGGGTGAAACTAGTTGAATATTTTTTCAGCCATCGTCTTCACATACATTTCCTTATGATTTGGAGCAGTGTTGGGCTTAAACACAAAGTTATCAATAGATAAGTATTTTTTATGAGTATGATGACTTGCCTCATCCTATGGATTTATACATTAGTCCTATCGAATATTGGATAGAAAAATCCCGTAAGAGGACTTGCTAGTTTGGGACGGTTCGATGACTTTCTCCATGATTATAATCTCTCGTCCAACCTTGCCATATTGAAGTTTCATGCAGGTTTTCATTTCTTGAATAATGTTTCCTTACTTTGGTTGGTAACCAAAGACAATGTATTTTTTTAAATTGATAGAATGCTTAGGTGGCTACATTGGATATTTGATTTTACCTAAGATATTTATTTTATCTTGCTTAGAGTAAGGAAATAAGCTCCTTAAAGTGAGCATTTATTTTATGTACTTAGGAGTAAAAATCTCTTTCATTAATTAGTTTTTTTTCGTTCCTTTCAATAAAGAAAATTTTGGATCATTGGCTTTTTTCATAAAACTTGTGCTACTAAGGTTTTCTTGTCAAGTTGAGATGTTTTTTCAAGTTATATAACTAGAGATCTTGGTGTTCTCATATCCTCTCCTTGCCTTAAGACCATAATGAGCACACATCTCGTAGTTGGAGCCATATGTTATCCACTAAATTGAACTTAGGGGATTTTTCAAGTGAGCCACCAAGGATCAGAACAAATCAATTGTTCTTGCTCAGCACTGGGAAGTTCCATGGTTACATCAGGGCCAGTTGTGGTCCCTTTTTCGCATGTTAACATCCCCTCATAGGATGTGTAATAAATGAAATATCGTGATGGTTTATTATGTAAAAGGATTGACATTTTTGGGACTTGGTCATTAAAGTTTTCATCCTTGAGTATTTTTCCCTCGTTAATTATATGACGCTTTTTAAGTGACATATAATTTTCAAGTTTTTCACTCAAAATCCTCTAAAGCCGAGATGGTGAAGTTGGTTATTATAACTTGGTAGGGTTATTAAATCCTAGGGTCTATGTATCATACCATTCTAGTAATATTCCCAAAGTTTCGTAGACATGTGCTAAGTCTTTCCTAGGATTTTTTTTTTATTTTTAGTTTTTTAATAAAATCATCGATAAGGTGTATTTTAATTCTAAAATTTCACAAGGTCATAAAGTGGGCCTATGAAGCTTATTTTATCATGGAGATGCTCATTTTTGGACCCAAATCCCCCTATTAACCCCTAAACCAACTTTTGAGAATCAAATTAGTAATTTTCAATTACTAAATTTGATTTTCTGTCCAAAATGACTGAGAGGGTCAAATAAATGGAAAAAGTGGAGAAAATCCAATTTCTAAATCAGTGGAAGTTTGTCTGGGACACGGATCTGAGGTGTCATGGAGGTGGAGTATCTTGTATTGGGAATTTATGAGCATGTTGGAGCATCTACAGTCAACAAGGAAAGGAATCCAACTCATCTCTGTCAAAAGGGGGCTCATTCTCTCCATTAAGGGTGCAATCCTCTAGATGGAGGAGTTGGTTGGAGAGGTGGAGGCTTCCCAAATAAAGTAGTACACCTCATGAGAGGTGGAGGCCTCCCCTTACATGAATTCAAATGTCCTTCCACCATTTCCTCAACCCCCAAAACCACCTCCTTCATTGGGAATTGCGCCCCCATGGGGTTTGAGCTTAGTTTTTGCTATAAAAGCAAGGTCTTGCTCCTCATTTGAGAGGATGCACTGAACCTATTCCCATTCTACTCTTGTTTTTGCATTATTTTTTAATGAAATTTAAGGCTTTGTGGAGGCTAATGTGTGGCATCATCTCTAAGCTTGCAATTTGGTGAATTTTGAGGTGAAATCGACTTAATTTATGCTTTCTTTTTGTCAAGTATTGTTGCATAAATCTAGTTTCCTTTGAATGAGTGTTTGCAGCAGTTAACTTACTCATTTTCATTTCATTATCAGAATATTGTAAGAGTAATAGATTGTAGTCAGTTACACTTATATTCTCTTTGTTTTCTTTTGATGAAATCAACTGGATTAACATTGCTTGTGTGAAGAATTGTGTAGCTTTTGCAGGATCATTTTAGGTAGAAGGGGTCTTGGAGCTTGAATACATCCATTTATTTTTTATGAAATCAAATTTGATGTGTCTAACATATTTTCTTTTCATATCCTTCTCCTCCTTCATTCCATCCAAGCTCAGGCTTATGGGCTTCTTTCTCCCATCTTAAAAATTCAATCTTTTTCTTAGTTACCGGTTCTTCATGCTTAAGAAAAGTTAGATACATAAATATGAAATTTAAAATATGCTTTTACTTATTCATATATATCATATCTAGAACTCTTTAAAAAGTTTCATCTCGAACTAGATCCAAAGTAGTTTCTCAAAGTGTTTTTTTCAAGCAAAATTTCACAAATTTCAAGCATTTTAAGTAGTGTAAAATTATATACTTTTCTTTCACTAATTTATGAGATTTTAAATTTTTTGCTCACTAGTTTTTAGCAATTTTTAATGAAAGGAGAAGGACATCTTGCTTAAAAACCAAGTTTTGGGTCGCCCGGGACACGAAAAATCCTTTTGTATCCATTTTCTTCATTCCTCTTCTCTTCCAGTAAGCTTGCAAGCCTTTCAATCCTTTTTCAAGGATCAAAGTGCATTTTATTTCAGAATTCCATCCCCCTAGGTGATTCATAGTGTCCTTAATGGTTTTATTTTTTCTAACCAACATATGCACACAATCCACTTTCTAGAAAGACTGTATAGTGTAATAAAGTTTCAATTAATCTTTGATTTTATCTTAGCAATAAAATAATAATTTCAAACCGGACTCGTTGCCATGAAGTATACTCTCGCCACCAAGCAAAGGGCTTGGCAATTATTGGTGGATGATCAAAAAGTCACACATAGGTTGTAGTTCCATTTTGTCATTACTTTATTTGTATTTAAAACATCTTTTATTTTTTTAATTGGAACAAACACTTCGTCGTAAACCTCGTGTATGCTCTTTCCCTTTGTAGGTTTTTCCTAGTCATTGGGAAATCAAAAGCAATTTGTGAAATTTTTTAAATTCCACACATTAACTTAACAATCCATTAATAAAAGTAACTCCCAAAAGCATTACGAAAATACAATGTAGTGATATTTGACATCATGGGAAAATTCTTCAAAAGAAGCGGGAACCACTGCATAGTGACCTCGGGATATCGTCAGGCTACACCCTTATTGGTGTAGTGTTGGAAATTCCTCAAAGACTCCGATCCAACCCACATTTTCAAGTGAAGAACCACCTTCATCATATTCTAAAAATATTCTCAGTACTTTACAATATATGGAGAATACCCTTTCCATAACTTAATTCATCTTTTAATAATTAAAATTGACCAAGAACACATTGCAAAACATTTCATCTTTGAACAACATTATTTCTTTTACTTTGACTCCATTGGCATTGATCTAATTTTGCAACATTCTACTTTCACTTATTATCAGTTTTTAATTGTTGCTAAATCCTTATGTGTTGATGTAATTATATATGCTGGTGATATATTTATCATTTTTTCAACAATCTTGTCTCGGTATTTTACTTAGAAAAAATCCTAAAAAAACTTACTTCCATCATTAATGACTAAAACACAAGAGCCTTGGTTAACTATTTCTTAGGGACCACCCCCCTTGGCTTCGTTAGGAGTTTCACCTAAACGAAGGAGTCAAGAGAAAGTGACAGTTTTTGACTCGAGACTTTCCCCCAAGGACACACCTAGAAGCTTGAATATTTCTATTGCGTTGAACCCCTAGGTATGTGTAATGCGACAACATGGTGGATGTGGATAAGAAAATAAATGAAGTAAATTAATAAAAGTAAAATATGGAGACAATATTGTTCACATAGAAAGCAATTTGGATTATAATGGATGTAAATTGAAACATTATTAAGTGATTACTAAGGAGAATGAAGTTTGCAAGATAAACTAAACAAGAATGATAAAAGTTGCAACATATTAGTCCACCTGCAAAAGAGGAGAACAATCACAATTATTTTCATGTCATACCTCAAGCACGTAAAACCATCATAGATCCATCTAAACTTTGAATCTAGCATGCATCAAGAGGGATCAAATACTTGAAGGTGCAAACATTTCCTCAAGTTTTGCACAAACGTTTAGGTGGATCTATGTTTGGATCTCCATGTTAGATTTCAAGCCTTACAGGTGGCACAACATTAAACATATTTTGATCCCATATCTAATCCAGAACGAGACTTCTAGTTCTAGAACTAGAGTTTCTTTTCATTTGACACCTCATTTAGAAGAGTGGGGAATGCAATGTAGGATATGTATGTCTAGGAATCGTTTGGTTCATTCATAGCATAACGATGCCAGATTGTCAAAACTATCTATAGAATTAATCAAAGTACTTATTTTTAATGGTGATAGATAGTCAATACCTACTAATAGTGAGTGTCTTCAATTTTCTAGAGGATTGAATAGTGTGTTTTCTCTGTCTTAATAAGAGTCTTAAAAAAATTAGATTATTCATATGCATCATGCATGATCAATGCAAACCAAGTATGATTGCACATTTTAATTTCCACATTCAAGTCTTACTACTCTAAAAGCAAAATCATATACCTAACATGTTTCCTCGAGAAGAAACCATAATAAGTATTTCAAAGTGTTTCTAATCATAATACAACAGTAATAATCAAAGAAAATCACATATCAAGTTTCAATTTCACAAATTTGATTTGTGCAAAACTCCATAATTCAAAATTCAATATAAAGAGTAACTCAATATAATATCAACAGGCCTATATGAGTGCGCTCTAAATTTTTTTGATGATATACATCTGATCTATTGAAGAAACCATATCTGGTATTTCAAGGATCCAAATCATGAACCAAAGCTCTATAATAAACAAACAAAACATATTTATTAGATCATTAAGGCTCGGGATGGTCTTAGCTATCCAATTTCACAAAATTTTGGGCTTACCTGCAAACATGACACTCTTAGTCACATAAATGAAACCTAAAATACTATGAACAATTTATTTACCAATGTGATATGAGTAATGCCCCCATTCCCCCCCCGCCCCTGGAATGTATGGATTGATATGTAAATAATGAAAGTATGCAATATATGATTCCTAGTGTGGAGCTGAAGTTAAAGGCCCCACTAGTGAATGATCGACTTATAAAGTATCTTATACTTCAAAGGCATGTGCTAGTAAACCATGTAAAAATGTAAAACCAATGCAAATATCTATTATGCAAATATTTACTATGCAAATACAAGTATAAGAGTTGGCTATGGAGACAACTAAAATTAGGGGTTATGTTTATACACTAGGGAGAGGTGAGGGTGTGCGATTAAATAATTTGTTTCCAAGTTTCAGCATGAGAACCCATGTGCCATAAACAGTAAGAAACTACCCAAGTGGACTTCCTTGCTGATCTTTAATTATGTTGAAAGAAGACTGTTGAGAAATTAGTTCATGAATTTAATGGAGCATGGGATGAACCTAGAAATTTGTATGGGATTATATTTATGTATGCAGAAGTCAATTTCCTCATGGGGATTCATTTCCCTTTATTCCTGTTCGATTGTTTGGGGGATTAGACTCCAATTCTCGACATGTTGTGCATTCCCAACAGTGAAAAGAACAAAAATCGTAACTAGAGAAGGAGTAACATTTTATAGTGTCAATAATGCCTACAAATTCACATGGGTTGTGAAATCTAGTGGGGGATACATAGATATCAACCTTGGGGAAAATATGAGAGTATTTAAGACCCAAAAACCCATGGGAAACCTTGTTTTGGAAGTCTAGAAATTGAATTCGTGGTTGAAGATTAGTGTGGTCTGGAATAAAAAATTGAAGAGAAAATTGAATTTAAAAATAGACCAAAGATTTGAATGGATTGTTAAACTCATTGAAGGAAAGAAATATCTGAAAGTTTAGCGGCTTGGATCTTTCTTTTCCCACCCAGAAAAACACTTGAGGGAAGGGCTGCCCGAGGGACTATGCAGTAGAGAAGGGGACCTTGCTTGTGTTAGGTGTGGTATTTAATGTGGGTGCCAATGTTGGTTGAATCCAATTAAGAGGCATGTAGCTCTGTGCTTAAGCTTACTGGCTTAGCATTCTCCTTTATTGTCTCTTTGCATGCTTGATAAACCCAGTCATGTGCTGCATTAGCATGAGTGTGTGTGTTTATGGTTGTGAGTGAGCCTATGTAGTTCCTCCTTATTGGATACATAGGTAATATCAGGGGTGGCCTCTCAACAAAGAGATAAAGTGTTGGACAAAGTGCCTATGATATGGCGGAATGTTGCTCTTCCATAGGCAGTTACTCAGGAAATTTCATTGAAAAATAAGTGTTTGCTTTTAAATTTACTATTGTGTTTGAATGTGTATGACTATTATTACTATGCATGTGATGAATATGCTAGTATACACATGTTATCTGTGTGTGGAATGGAATTATTTTTTGTCATACATTTTTATTATGCATATGCACACACATTTAGATGTTCATGAATTTTGTATTATGGCCATGGGGGGGGAATTTAAAGCCCCATATTTGTTCATGTCCCTTCCATTGGTCAGATTGATGGGAGGTGACATTATAATATGATATGGCATCAACACCTTATCATGCCTTCCTCATAAGGTAGCTCCTTGCTGGATTGTTTGACTTGGAAATTTTCCAATCTCCTTTTATTATTTTTTACATCAACTTCTTTGCATCACACTCGACAGTATTTAAAGGGATATTTAATTAAGTACGAACCCTTTTCCCATTTCAAAATATAGACATATGGTCTGAAATAGCCAAGTTTTTCACCCAAGACTGTCAAGAGTCCACAGAGCCAATAAGTTATGCCTATAGGTAATCTTATAGCTTCCAAATAAAAAGATGAATTTAACATCCGAATGGAAACAAACTCGGCTTCCTCCAACCACACTTACTGTATTTAAAGAAATACTTAATCAAATGTAAACTTCTCAAAACTTAAAACTTATAAAATAGATAAACATGAATCAAATAAAAAAACAAATTAAACATCAATCAATCCTAAAGTGCCACCGATGTCCACAGCAAGCCTCCTCTCTCCCTTCATCGCTCCTTCTACCCATCCTGCCCACTCTCCCTTGCTCACAACGCCCTCCCTCTCACTCCCTTCTCCCACGCACTTTTTTCCATTTCTTTCACCAGCGATTTTCCACAACCATCCCTGCTCCCTCACCTTCCTCTTCTCCCTCATGCACTCCAACACACCACTCGGCCAGTTCTCCATGCGACCCACCTCACACCATCTCTGCTACACGCACTACTAAATCATGCCATCTCTCTTAATCCCCTGTCCATCCCTCTTAATCCAGCTCCATCCTCTAAACAACGTGCTTTCCCCGACACTCACATCCATCCTCCACCATCCTCTATGGATAGTAGCATAGCATTGCAGGAGTATACATTTCAATATTCTACAGATTTTTTTGATTACTCGCGTCCTTGAGATTAAAGGTTACATCTATAAGAATATGTAAATATTAATTGTTAATGGTGTTCAAATAGAGAACACAAAATATTATTATATAATAACAATACAAATATTACATAATATTGAACTTTCATAAGATTTTATTAATATCTATCCTTACCATATGAAATGGCATTTACATCATCTCAAAATTTACGATATAATCTAATTATATTTCATTAATTCTTAAAATCTAATTGTATTTCATTATTTCATAAAATTATATGTAAATATACAATAATGATATATTATTAAGCAAAAATTAAATTATTTTTATTTATATAAAAATGGAAATTATTCAAATTTAAATATCAAAACTATATATTATTAGATTTTCAAATTTTCAAATAAAAAAATTCTATAATATTAAATTCTAAGTTAAAAAATCAATTTATTTTATTATTTTATAATTACATTATTTTTATTTTATACAAATATGAAAATTATCCAAATTTATATATTAAAAGCTATATATTATTAGATTTTAAAATTTTTCAAATAAAAAGTGATAGATTAAAATACATTTTAATTTTAAGAAAATATTATTAAATATTATTTGAAAAAAATCAACTTATGTTATATAAATATAATTGTAAAATTAATTAATTTCAAATTATTTAAAATAACATTTAATATAATAAATTAATAAATTGTAGTTGTAAAATTAATTAATTTCAAATTATTTAAAATAACATATAATATAATAAATTGTAGTTGTAAAATTAATCAATTTCAAACTATTCAAATTATAAAACTAATCAATTTCAAATTAATCAAAATCATATATTAAAATTCTTGTCATTTTTTGAATAGCAACTTCTTTTCTCTAGGTAAGAAATTTAATATGTAAAATTTTTGAATGGGTGTAATAATATTAAGTTGGAAATATTTAAAAAAATGACATTAATATTTAAAAGGTAATAAGAATCCTCCACTAAGAATGCCAAGAGGAATGCCGACCACACATGATGTTTGATAAGCAAACATGCGGATCATGCCAAACTCCATGTGGAGGTCACCATGATCACGTCATCTTCTAGATTTAAGGGAACCTCATGTAAACATGATCTCAAGGTTGGGATACTTCAGACCCCTGGTACAAACATATCACCACCTTCCCGTTCAATTTTGAACGTGATCAATTGTCTAGAAGGCATTATGAATCTACCTGCTCTTAGTCCAATCTTTCCCATGATCAATTGGTTTAATGAAGCTCTTCATCCCAATAGCTTCAACACTTAGCCTAAGTTCCTAATCATTTTAAAAAATTGGGTGATATTCAAGGATGCTATAATATCCAAATTGACTGCAATATCTATTGGTAATATCATGGTTAGAAGCAAGAAAACAAAGCGCAAGCACCATGTCGATGCTAGCAGTTCTCATATGTTGTGCATCATAGCCAAGCAAGAGAAATCCAGTGCAGGCTTCTCTGATGTAATTCATCCTAAAGGCTCGTTGTCTCCTCGAATGCAAACCTTAGTTTTAAAAATCGGTCGAACCGGTTTCAAAATCGGTCGATTCACCGATTTAAGGGCTGACCGAGTCAAACCGGTGAGCAAATAAGATCGGTGACCAGTTTGATACCGAACCGGTCGGTTTGGACACCGAATTGGCCGGTTCGGTACTGAACCGGTTTGCTCAGTCGATTCATGACAAAAATCGGCCGATTTTTGTGAAGATCTGTGCACTCCAAAATCAAGGTTTTTTTAATGTTTTTTTTTGTTTTTAAATTTTTTTTCCTAACCTAAATTACCTAACCCAACCTATGACCTCTTTAGTGACTACCCCTAACCCCCCAACCTTCAATTCCATGTGTTGTTAACTTGTTGGCATCATGGAATCCTAAAACCTTGGAGAGTTAGCGGTCGGTGAACTCAGCAGTCAGAACACTAAACCGTGAAGTTTGAACTTTGAACAGACTGTGCAATAGTCACTATTATATAGCTAACTATGTAGCATGTCATTTTTTGGACTCTACAAGCCATATACCCTAGGGCCTATAGGCCTCATGGATTATGTATTTTGTTCCATTTTTAGTCTGCTAGATATGTATTGCACAGTACACTTTGTGCCATTTTGAGATATTAACACTTATATGGTATATACATGAGTAGACTTCGGATATTTTGTCTTTAAAGATTTGAAATCATGGATTAAAATCTTGAAAATGATGTTTTTCTTTAAAATTTAAATATTTTATGTATTTTTATTAAACCAATTCATTAAATTCAAATCGACCGATTCATTACCGATTCCGATTCCGATTCGGAGTTGACCCTCGACCGATTCCAAGTCCGATTCCGATTTTTAAAACTATGATGCAAACTAATATTCAATATCTTCAAAGGAAGGAGCTCATTCGAGATCTGGGGCATCATGAAGGATTTGGGATCCATTTGTACCTGTGGGACCCGATACACGAATGCAGTTCCATCTAATAACACAAACTTGATCCTAATTCGTATTAAACCAGGCATTTATAGGTGAGTAACTAATGAAACCACTAAGTTTTATAAAGAAAAAATGTTAAAGAGAACCGATGCTTATATCATAGCATATAGACTAAACTCGTTTTGTCCTTATCCTCTTTTGAATTCATGAGCACTGTATACAGCATTTGACTTCATAAAGAATCGATAATAAGTCACACCCAAGTAAGCTATTCAGACATTAAAATATTATTTCTGAAAGGAAAGCCAAGCATGAACTTCTCTTCTTTTTAACTCAAGCTATTCAGACATTAAAGTACTATTTCTGAAGGGAAAGACAAGCATGAACTTCACTTTTTTTTTACCCGAACCATTCAGACATTAAAGTATTATTTCTGAAGGGAAAGACAAGCATGAACTTCACTTCTTTTTGAGGAACAGGAAAAGATTCCATATTAATTCGGAAAACTATTTTTCAACATACGTTTTCTGAAATCAATATGGATATCATAAACTGAAGTGTTAGTGTCTTAATCTCAATAGGGAGAAGGAATATGGTTATCATAAATGGAAGTGTTACTGTCTTAATCTCAATAGGGCGAAGAGAACGATTCTTGAAAGTGTTAGTGTGTTAATCTGAATAGGGAGAAGGGAGAAGGGAATGACTCTTGCAGAGAAACGGCAAAAGCTATCCATTGAGCTGCAGAGCATTTAATGCTGCTGTAGCAAGCTTGATGACCATTGGATCTCGAGCACCTTAAGATCCAACGGTTATCAAGCCTGCTGCAACAACATTAAATGCTCTGCAGCTCAATGGATAGCTCTTTAGAGAAACGACTCATAATACTGAATACAACACCGCCATTACTGAGCTTTGAAACCTGTCCTATCGCCTGTCAATCATCCTTGTCCTCTTCCATAGCAGCGAGGGGCTCAAGACAAACATTTTCCAGCAAGGTTAAACAGAATGTGTAAAAATAACTATAAAAATCGGCGATTATTTTTCCTTGAAAATGTTATTTTTCCTTGAAACTTTTTCAAATCTTTGTTTTGTTGTTTTTCATAAAAATTCATTTATATATGCACCATAAAATAAACTATATTATGTGACATGGCTTAGCTAGTCAGCGTGCACACGTGGTAACCTTTTTCACCCTCAAACAATGAAATAAGAGACAAAGAGTGGCTTTGCAAAATCAATAGATAGACTAGCACAATGGAGGATGGAGCGAGGGTTTCAGCGGACGTTGCGAGGTTTCCTGTGATTTCTGCGACAAGGGAGGCCTATCTCTCGACTCAATTGTAGCGGTTTAGCTGGGGGTGGCCTTCACAGTTCTCAGTTCCATTTGTTTCCTTTTTGCCCCTTTTCAAACCGCCTGCTTTCATGGGTCTGTAGTGTGGGTTTTGTGGTTTTTCTGTTGAATGTTTTGGGCTGACTTACTCCGAGCTAGATTTCGGTTGCCCCTGGCGTAGCGTCCTGATTTCGTTGGTTTTTTTTCTTGAGCTTCTATGGTCATTTTTCGATGGCTTACACCAATGGCTGGAGTCCCTCCTCATAGCTGAGGACCAGTACCAACCAGCATAAACAAGTGGGAATTGTAATTAGTAATTGGTGTAAGTTGTGGGGTTTCTGCACTGGGGTTTCTTGCTATGATTGGTTGACTTTCTGTATTTTTTAACGACGTTAGCGTTGATTTCTTTCATGACAGCCTCTATAAGATTCTGTTGTTTTATGCCATCATTCTGGCTGGGTTGACCCTACTTGTTCTGTCGCTTTCTGCGTTGGGTGGTATGATTTGGTTTTTTGGGGTATTATAGCCCGGCCCGTGACTCTGCTGGTTTGGGCTGACCTCCAGTTTATGCCGGGTACTTTCAGGGGGCTTCCAATTCTTTGAGGTGTCGTGTACTTGTCATTGTCTGCCTTATTTTCTGGTTGGTTGTTCGAAGATTCGGGTAGCCGTAGCATCACGCGAGGTGAGTTCGAGGTCACCTGGGCGTGGGTTTTTGGTGCTTTGGGCTGTATCTCGACCTTTAGATGGGGTTTATGAAGCCGGTTGCGGTCGTGGGTATTTTTTCTCTTGGGTACCTCTGCAGCTCCGAGCTGTGATTTTGGTGTCGTTTTTTGGTGTAGGGTTTGTCAGAGTGTTGGCTTGGTGACTTGGGTTCCCCGACTTTCTGCTAGGATATTGGGAGCCGATTATGCTTGGGGGTACCTTTTATTTCTGGGATCCATTACTGATCCACGCTGTTTTCTTTGTGTTGTCTTTGGTGGAGGGATTGTCTGTGGTGGTGGTTGGGTGACTTGGGTTTCCATTGGTTGGTGGGCTTGATTTGTCAGGTTGCGTTTGTGGTGGTTTGGAATCTTCTGGTGATGGACTGGTGACTAGGGTCCCCCTCGTTCGGCTGGTATTGTCTCTGGTGGGTAGCAATGTCTGACGGTGGTAATGTCGGCCGTTATCGAAGGCGAAGAAAGTTGAAAACACTCAAGGCTCGGGATGGCATATTAAATTACGTCGTGGGAAAAGACATTTACTTTGATAGGGTCGAAGCCTTATGCTCCCGGGCCCTTGTTGGAAGGCTTGAGTATGCATCCATGGATAAGAAGCAGTGGGTGGAGTGGGCAGCCAAGAGATGGAAGCCTCTCATTCATTACGTCCCCACCATCAGCCTTCTCGTGAGATGGTGGATTGTGTTCGTTTTTATGGAGGCTGGGCATGCATCATCTGTTTTGAACAGGCCATGGCGGGTTGGCAAGGGCTCTTTAGTTCTTGAAAGGTGGCATGTAAATTTAGACCCAGCCAGGGAGCGGGTAAAAAAAAGACACCTTTGGACTCTATTACCCGGTCTGCCATTTCCACTTTGGAACCGTTTGATTCTGGAAGGGATCGGCAACACGATTGGACGTTTCATCACGGTAGATGAAGACTTTATGAACATCTATGACAAGCGGATTGATAAGATCCTTGTGGAACCTGATACCTCTCTTGGGCTGCCGGCTGACATTGATATTCGGTGCAACGAGCGCATAATTTCTCAGCGTATTGATTATCAGGGTGTACCATTTCGGTGTAGTTGTTGTAGGGAGATCGGGCATCTGAGACGTAGTTGCCCTACATTTCGTAGATCATCTGGCACTTCTGGCTCACTCTCCCCCCCTGTTGATCTGCCGTCGCTCTTCTCATCGCCGAGGCCTCAAAAGGTAAGTCAGACATCTATTCTCCCTCTTTCATCTGTCGATAATTTGAATAATGTATGTGCTTTGTTTGACGATGCCTATGACTCCGAGATAGCCTATTTAGACTCCTTCACCCAGAGAGTTGCACCTATATTGTCGCTTGTCCCTGTTCTCCCCTCTTCGAACCATGCTATCCCATATGCGCAGGTTTCCATTGTTGGGGCTGAAGGGTCTATCATGCTGCCTATCTCTCCCTCTGTTGAAGAAGTTTCTGTCCCTTCGTGTGCCCGCCCTATGGAACTCTTGGATAACACCACTCTTCCACGTATCATTAATGATGAAAAGGTGGCGGAGGCCCTTGAGAAGCTATCTTCCCCGATTGATCCTTTTATGTCGTCCTCCTCTCCTGATATTCCTCCATCCTATCCGTTGTCTTCTCGTGGTTTAGACACGGTGCATGTCTCTGCACCTGATTCAGGGGGTGAAAATGCCTTTCTTGTCGAGCCTTGCTGTGAAGCTTCCCCTGTCGAAGGCTCCCCCTCTATGTCCTTGCGGTAGGATGCTGCTCATAACCAGCCCTTGTTCTCACCATCCGACTTCCCCCCGCTTGCTCCTTCTAGTTCTCTGTCGACCTCTCCACCCCACAGTCCGGTCGAGGCTCCATCCTTCTATGATCCTTCTCTTCACGAAACCTTAAAAATTTTCTCTAACAAGACTCCCCGGTCGCCTTCGATTCTCCCGCTTGATTCCATCTGATTCGAAAATGTCACCATTAGGAGAAGGAAGAAGAAATCTACATTGGTCTTACCTGAGTCCCAGGCTCCTGCTCCACACACTCCTTTCTTCTCGCACCTGAATAATGTGGCTCGTAAGTCGGGGTCAACAAACCAAAGGGTCCTTAGAGCATCAACCCCTCCTCCTTCGGATCCCCAATGAGAATTCTGCCACTGAATGTCAGAGGGTTGGGAGGCTTGGCCAAACAGAAAAGCCTTCGTCAATTGTTTCTCTCTCTTTCCCCGGATATGGTGCTATTATTGGAAACCATGACCAGCACGTACCCGACTCTTTTTGCTTTCTCCAAGCTGTGTCCTGGGTGGGAATTCTGTGCTTTGGATTCTGAGGGGATCTCGGGAGGCATTCTCACTGGATGGAACCCTCTAGTACTCAAATGTAAAGTCTTTCATACTCTGGAGGGTATCCTGATAAATGTTACGATGAGGGGGCACTCTTTACCTTTCTCCATTCTAAATGTGTATGGTCCTTACCTTCACCGGGATTCTTTTTGGACTGCTATCGCCTTGGGAGGACTTCTCTCGCTACCTAACCTCATTCTTGCTGGCGATCTGAACTTTACTCTGGGTGCTTCTGAAATCTGGGGCACAAAAGCACTTCCTGACCCTTTGGGCCCTTTCCTTTCCAATCTGTTCGCTGATCATCATCTTGTGGACATAGCTCCCCCTTTCGCTGGCCCTACTTCGAGAAATGGAAGGGCAGGGGTGGAGGGCATTTCTAAAAGACTGGATCGTTACTTGCTCTCTGATCATCTCATCAGTGTTTTGCCTCGTCATCGCGTGTGGACCCATAGATGCGGTATCTCTGATCATTTCCCCATACTGCTTGAATGGGGGGACTTCCAGGGTCCTTGCCTTTACCCTTTTAAATTTAACCACTCTTAGTTGGGAAATGTGGCCTTTGAAAATTTGATCCGTGATACTTGGTCTGCCCCACTGTTGGTGCCCTCTATGGATTCTATGTTAGAATTCTCATCTCAACTTCGACACATTAAAGATAAGGTCAGGGTTTGGACTAGGGAGGAGACTATGAGAATGAAGGACAAATCTCAGCTACTTGAAAATACTATAAATGAAATCCTCCACTCTTCTAGATCTGTCATTTTGACCTGGGATCAACAATTCAGGTTAAATGACCTCAAAGCAGAATATCATAAGCTCTTAAATCATGAATTGAACTCTGCCAGACTCCAAAGCCATATCCCTTGGGCAAGTTTTGGGGATGCAAACACCAAATTTTTCCATGCTGTTGCCTTAGCTAGGAAAAACCAGAATGCTATTTGGAGCATAAAAGATGAATTGGGTGGATGGATTTCTGAGGAGTAGGGCATTAAAGATATGGGGGTTCAACATTTTAAAGTTATCTTTGATGATGATGGACAGACCAAGCTCACTGCATAGCTAAAAGTCATACGACTCTTTCCTTCTTTTGTTTCTGAGGAAGATCGATCCTCTTTTACCTGTCCTGTTTCCTTAAATGAAGTTGAGGGGGCTTTAACATCTTTTAAAAAAGATAAGGCTCCTGGGCCGGATGGATGGACTGTGGAGTTTTATTTACACTTTTTTGATCTCCTGGGCCCCTCTTTGGTAAATTTGGTGGAATCTTCACGTCATCTTGGAAAAGTTGCTCCTGCCTTAAACTCTACCTTTATAGCACTTATCCCTAAAGTTGATCGCCCTACCTATTTTGGAGATTTCAGGCCTATTTCCCTTTGCAATATTTACTACAAATTGATTGCCAAAGTGGCGGCCACTAGACTTAAGCCCTTTCTGGACTCTTCTATCTCTCCCCATCAGTTTGGCTTTCTCAAGAACCGCCTGATTCATGAGCCTGTTGCTGTCACACAAGAAGTACTTCACTCTGTCAAATTGAAGAAGCAATCTGCTCTTATACTCAAGTTGGACTTGACCAAGGCTTTTGATAGGGTAAATTGGACATTCATCCGGTTAATTCTGATACAGATTGGGGTCCCTCTTGTGGGTGTAAACTGGATTTTGGGATGTTTATCCTCTGCTAATTATGCTGTCCTTGTCAATGGCTCACCTTCTTCCTTCTTCCCTGCTTCTCAGGGCATTAGGCAGGGTTGTCCTCTTTCCCCTTTTCTCTTTATCCTGGTCATTGAGGGACTTAGCCTTCTCATTGAGGATGCCAAGCGTAATGGTACTATTAAGGGTATTAAGATTTCGTCTGATCTCTCTCTCACACACCTACTCTTTGTTGATGATGTGATCTTGTTTGGGATGGGTTCTTATGAGGACTGGATTGCTTTCAAGGTTATCCTCGAAACCTTCTGTGATGCATCTGGCATGATGATCAATGTGGACAAATCCTGTTTTCTCCATTATGGCCTGGATGCTGCATTGCTGAGTAGAATTTCGGGTATCTTACCCTTCATATTTTCTCACCTCAATCATGGTTTTACTTACCTTGGATTTCATTTGAAGCCCTCTGGCTATCTTATAAAAGATTGGTACTGGCTCATCACTATATTTGAAAGACGTATAGCACATTGGTCTAATCGGCTCTTATCACTGGGTGGACGATTGGTTTTGGTTCGTTCTGTTCTTACTAGCCTGCCGGTCTATTGGTGTGCACTCTTTCCTATCCCCTCATCCATACTGAACAAGCTCAGAATTCTCATCTTCTCTTTCCTCTGGGGGTCCTCGACCAGCCATAAAAAATTCCACTTGATTGATTGGCACTTGTTAGCTCGCCCGATCTCCATGGGTGGTTGGGGAATCAAACATCTCCCTCATTTCTGTATATTTCTCCGGATGAAAAAAATTTGGTTTGCATTGAACAGTGGCGGTATCTGGCATCAGATTCTTAAGGCTAAATATATGAAAAATATGCCAGTCCATACTTGGTGCAGAACTAAAAACTTCAGGCATAGGGACATATCTATCATTTGGAAAGGATTTTTAAATACAGTGCAATGGATTGGAAAAGGACTTATTTGGCTGGTGGGGAATGGTTCTAAGGTTCGTGTGGGGGAGGACCCCATTGTGGGACTTGGATGCTCCTTTATTCTTTCGGACGATTTGAGATTATATCTTGAATATTACGGGATCTGTACTCTCAATCAGGCAAAAAATCATATGACTGGTCATTGGTTCTCAGCTGAAGAGTTGGATCTATGTGAAGCCTAGAGCATACAATGGAATTCATATATCAGGGGCCTTGAATTCAATAGAATCCGGTTAATTGACGAGTATGATTCACTCCTGTGGACATTTGGTAATTTCGTGGGTCCTATCAGTGCATCTCGTGGTTATGACTGTATACTACACAATAGTTATGATGAAGAGCATAACCGGGTTTTGTCTCTGCTGTGGGCCATGAAGTTACCCCTGAAGATTATTTGCTTCACCTGGCTGTTGGTTAGGGACAGAATACTCACCTGGGATCATCTTCAATCCCGCGGCTACTGTGGACCTGGTAGATGTGTTTTATGCAGTAGAAACATCGAGGGCTCTGGTCATCTATTCTTGCTGTGTCCTTTCACCGTTACTATATTCAATCACTTCTCGTCTTGTATGGGCTTCACTTTCACTTCACACAGCTCTGTGTTGTCTTACTTAACTCACTGGTTTTCTTCCACAGCCTTAGATGCGACTTTCCGATACACCCCGGTTGTTATCTTCTGGTTCTTATGGCTCCTTCGAAACAGATGCATTTTTGAAAATGATAAGCCTGTGGCCTCCCTGTTAATATCCAACATTGAGAACTGCCTTGCCATCCACCCTGTGCCTCAATATAAAAAATCTTGTAGACAGATTGGTCCCAAACCTATGCACATCTTCCCTGTCGGATATTTTAATGGTGCTGCCCAACTACATAAGGGAGGAGCTGGATTTGTGATCTTAATCAGTGAAAACCATTTTCTTAGTTTTTCTGTGGGCTGTGGGAACAGCACTAATACCAGAGCTGAATTGCTGGCTCTTTGGTCTGTTCTCAGAGTTTGCATGATGATGGGACTGCCTATTCAGTTGATACTTGGTGATTCAATGGTGATTATCTCTTGGGTTAAAAGACTTTCTGCACTTGAGATACCCTCATTGAAACATTGGTGTGATGAGATATTTTCTATGCTAGAAATTATTCCACTAGTGACCTTCAATCATATATTCCGGGAGCACAATATGCTAGCTGATAGTTTATCAAAAAAGGCACTCAATTTGGAATTGGGTAAAGGTCATTTCTCGGAATCTATGGATGGAAAGGTTATTGAAGATGGCCTATTTTCACTTTTTTGATGGCCTCTTTTCTCCATTTTTGATGGCTCTATATTTGCATTCTATGCAATTGGTCTGTATGTTTTGCATTTTGCTATCTTTGACTGGTTTGAGAGACTTCCAGCTAGCTGTTCTGCTCCTTTGGACTGTATGTTTGCAGGGCACATATTGATTATTCGAGATATTCTTACCTGAACTTTTCAAGAATGATGAGAAAGTCTGCTAATTATCAGACTTTGTTTGTTCTTATCCTATTTGCTGGCTCACTGTCTTTCTTATCACTGTATTTGTTGTTTGGGGAGACGGTTACTGTTCAGTCATTTGCTTGAATATTGTTTAAGATGTCTTTTCGATTCCTATGAATATCAAAGACTGGTATTTTTTCCTCTGAAAAAAAAAAGAAACAGAGATTTGCGTTATATTACTTATTATTATAAATTTAAACTTGAATTTTGAAAAGGGCATTTTTAATTGTAAGGTAGTTGTTTGTATATTATTTTAATTTTAGAGGAGTATCTCTTTTTAGATAAAGCTTAATAATGAAATTTTTTTTGATAGAATTTAATAATGAAATTGTTAAGCTAAGGAGATTTAATATTTCATAAATAGGGGTTTAACTAGATTGTTATATTGAAAATAAATAATTATTTTTTTATCTCAATTTAATTAATAAATTTCATCAATATAATATTTGTTTTTATTTTTAAAAAATGAAAGCAATTTAATATCTATGTTTACATGTTAGCCTATTCATATAATTGAGATTTATTCTACATTAAAAATTATATCCATTTATTATATACGAATTGTGCATAGAAAAATATTTATGATGCATTCCTTGATTAGAAGCTATTATACTTATACAATGCTCATGCATATACTCTACTCTTACTATATGAATGGGTACTTTTGGGAGTTTGTTCCACTCAAGTGGACATGGGCACCTAGAATTGGGAAAGGATGCACATTTCATATATTCATTGGTACTTTTGAGAATTTGTTCCACTCTAATCAATGCTCTAACTCATTAAGAGTGGATATATGAATGGACATGGTGTGGGTACTCTTGGTAAGTCCATGGATATTGTTTGGAAGTTTTTACTCTACTAAATACTTTCTCTTAACAATAGTAGATTATGTCAAATAAGTATACCAAGGTCCATATGGATGTGTAACAAAGATGTTGATTGTTGTATATTCACATAGACACTGATTCTTGAAAAAATGTGAGGTCTCGTTTGAGGTGGATTACCACATATTAAGATTGAAGGGAAGGTTAATAAATGACACACAACCACAATTATATTTAAACTCATATTAACTCATAAAAAATTAGTTATGTGTACAAAATATAGATTCACCATTACCAAGTGCATCAAAATGTACTAGGGCACAACAATTCATAACAACATATAAGTAGATATGAATGTAGAAGGATGTAGGAATATCGGATCATCATAACACATCATCAAGAGAATGAAAGTTATTAGAGATGGGGGCACTCATTCCTTTCATTTGCAACACTAACACGCATCATTATCTTGAAACCATAAACTAATATTAGGTACAACAGATTGGTTGTTCCTTAATTGTTTTTAATCCTCATTGAGAATGTCTTATTATTCTAATGGCTTAATCTTTGTTCACAACCATTTCTCTTAGATGATTTGATTTTTTGCATTGTTTTTTTTAACTTACCCGATTACTTGAATGTGCATGAATGCTAGGAACACCATATTGAAATTATAAATAAGCATACTCACTATTCTATTAATGTATATTAGGGTCATACCCTAACCCCTTACTCTATCGATGTATAAGGCTATAAGGCTCATTAGTTAGTTAGTGGGTACTAGTGTCTTAATGTAAAAGGGTTTTCCTTATTAAATAAAGACTCATAGGTGGTTGAACCTCATTAATAGTAGGACCACGAGTAGTTAGATATTTAGATATTGAAGCATTACACATACAGTAACTTAAGATATGTAATGTTTAGTCCACAATTGCCATCGTATTTGGAGCTTTTCTCTTGAAGGTTTCCCCCTTGAAGAGGAAAGTGAACATATATTTCTATTTTATTTATTCTCTCTTATGTTTCATATATTTTCTCCAAATTTCTACTTTTAGATATATTACAAGTGGTATCAAATACCTTTCTTCTGCCAAAAGGGAAGAAATTTTAAAATCAGGGTTTGTCTCTTTCAAACACGTCATCCTAGAATTTTCAATCCAATTTGTTTTGTATACAATTTTAGGATTTGAAATTTTAAGGGTATAAAAAGGAAATGCAAAAGTAACTTCCGTTACAACTTTAGAATCTAGGTTGGTATAATTTCACTGTATACACTCTTTGTAATTTTGGGTTGTTACTAATCCAAAAGGTTTGATTCCTTTAAAAGAGTCATCTTGGAATTTTTACTCCATTTTTTTCTTGAAAAGTTTGAAGTTCTGAAAATTTTAGGTTATAAAAATGATGTATGGAAGTAACATGTGTCAAAAGTTCAACTTCTATATCCCTACACTTTGTGTAAGTTAGGATTTTTTACTAGCCTAAAAACTAGCCTTAAACAAGAGTTATAGGTAAAATTGTTCTATCTGAAGTTCTAAAAATACAAATTCAATGCCATTAGGTGTATTGAAAGAAGACATACCAATATATTTCTAGTAAAATTTTTATTTTGCACTAAAAAATTGTGATACTTGGAAATCCATATAAGTTCTTCCTTCTCGGAAGACCAAAATCGACAAGTTTTTGAATAATGACCCTAAATTTTCTTGGTACATCAAAATTATTTAGTAAAACCTATGGCATTGTAGAGTAGACATATAATACTACTATAAAAAAAAATATACTCGGAGCTACAAAAATTTTCAAGTTACAGAAGCCCCCATACCATCTCAAAATTAGGGTTTACAAGAAGTTGTGCTTACTTCTAAATTTTGGCCTCAAATCTTATCTTGAAAAGTGATCTATTTTCCAATAATTGTAGAGCTCTTTTTGGGGTAAGCAAGCTCAATTTTTAATTTGTTTATGAGACATATTTCAACATCTTTAAATAACTCATAGATCTATTTTCATGTGGTTAAACTAGCGATTAGGGAAGCACACACATAGAAAATACAAGGGTACTTAAGCCACTTTGTTGTGTAATCGTATAACCTTTGTTGGTACCCCTTTGAGTAGTACCACATCAGACAACGCCTATATTTGTACATTTACTTCAACATACCCTTGAGTACGTCGAAATTCCCATAGGTATACCTAAAACCAAGGGCCTAGATAAAATAGTCAACAATCATGTTGCTATAGTACATTGAGAACAACACTCGGTGAAATCATTGTCTTGAGGTACTTGGGTTTTCTAATAGCATGGCTAAGGGCATGGTCTAGACTCTTTAGTTAGTTTCCTTTGTCATTACCTCTTCGAGTAGTACCACATCAAACAACACTTGTATGCATAAATTCCTTGCATGTGCCCTTGAGTAAATTGGAAGCTCTCAAGGAACATAAAACCAACCTTACTTAAATGTGTGGTTGTCCTATTTCTATATTACAAAAATAATGTAATTATGGGAGATCATTCTCATGTACTAGGGAAGTGGGTAGTTTGGATAAGGGTATGGCCTACCCTCCTTACTTGGTGTTGTGAAATATTTGACTAAGTACTATTGTTGGAATCCCTTCAATATATCAAAGATATATAGAATTCCTTTGTCCTTAGCACCCTAAAAACCCTATCGTTTGCAATGCGACAACAAATTTCTTACATCATTGAGTAGAAGGAATTTGGGAATTCTTTGATTGCAATAATAATCAACATGGAGTACTACTCCCATCAACATATTTAAAAATTTGGATCCTATCGGCACCATGAACTATCTCAAAATATTCATTGTGTCGTGTTGAGTGCATGGGTAGACCTCTTTAGTAACCTTTTTAATGTTGATCCAACATTACACTTGTCATGATATAACTCAAAAGACTTATATCAAGACACCAATCACATTTGAGATAATTTTGCGATAAAACCTCAAGGATATATCAAGTGGTTCCATGGACCATACTCAAAACATAACATCCTTCGAGGAAAAATATACAATTTTGAGATGGTATTATTTCATGATATATTGATCTAAAACAATACATGGGACATCTATGTGCAGCACGTTGATAGAACCTTGCAATACCT
>LPNX010810925.1:146135-188551 GCA_001517045.1 Pseudotsuga menziesii
ATGAACTTGTGTCTAATCAAAATATGATTTCTTCCCATATGATGATAAATGAAATTATTTAATAAAGTATGAAACATTATGGAATTCTATAAATGATATTATTTAATAAAGTATGAAACATTATGGAATTCTATTCAGGTTATGATGTTGTTCCTAAATGTTATATTATTTTAAACAAATCACCTCTCCAAGCCATGGTAAGTATGTTGTTAATGGAAAATAGTTTGGCACATATAGAATAAAACACTTTCACACATGATAAGACCTTAGCCTCAATTTTTAAACAGCCACACAATGATATGTTATATCTTTTAATTTCCATGTTTAAAGAGCCAGATCTCATGGCCCTCACTGTGCCACTTGGCATCCACAAGACGATGCCACTTGGCACTTGGCATCCATCGGATGGCCATATCACATGGCCCTTACTGTGCCACTTAGCATCCATCGGAAGGCCAGATCGCAGGGCCAGGAGAGCGCCACTTGGAATGCACTGAATAGCCAGATCCGGGGGCCTCATAACGCCACTTGGCATCCATCCAACGGCTCTCCAAGGATTTCCGTACACCCATATTCATCCAATTCAATATTTCCATACGCCACTTGGCATATTTCCGTACGACACTTGGGGGCTTCCGTACGCCACGTGGAAACATAGGGAGAACCCGATACGGGGTTTTCTCATCATGGTTTTGCGCCGGTCCCTTCCGATCAGCGGTCAAATTTGAACCCGTCCCAGCCCTTCCAAAGGAGTTTAGCCCGTCCCAACCCTTCCAAAGGGGTTTAGCCCATCCCAGAAGTGTAACGAAAATTTTGCCCGTCAAAAAAAATTAAATTTTTTTATTTCACCCGTCCACCATGAAGAGATACCTTAACTTAAATATTTCAAAAGAAGGGTAAGCCTTTTAATTTGCCTGTCAAATTTTTTTTCCACTGTAAGTACATGCTGTGAATCTGTGAATAGGCAATGGGCAATAATAATTAATCTGCGAATAGACAACAGGCAATAATAATTAATGAGTAATGACTTTACATCACATCACGGGATCATTTTCAAACATATGAATAACCATAAATACCAAATCATTGTGCATGACGCAACCGTTTTGCAATATCGTTCGATCCGTGTGAGCAGCTTCCCGAGGCTTACATAACACGGAAGTTGGAACAACGAAGAATCAAATTTCAAGCACAATTTACAAGCGATTATGACACCAATTAAAAATAATTAATTTTTTTATTTTTAACATCAATGTTTACAATAAATTTCAAGTCTTACCCAAACATTAATAAATCTTTTAAGATTTATTTTGTGATGACATAAAAAACAAAATGGCTTCTTTACTTTTTTAAGGTTCAATAAAAGAAACTTAATCATAATAAATATTAATAACTCTAATCATCATCTTTAAAACATTTTTAATAAAATAATTTTCAAAAGGAGTAGAGTTTGTAAATTAATCAAATCTTGGTATTTTAGAAAACATTTTAATATTATTTACGTTTTTATTAGATATAATTAATAACCTGTGTAACAATTTATTATTTAAGTTTTTTTAATATATTTATTTTAAAACAATGTAAAAAAAACTATGTAGATAATCTTGACATCCATGAAAAATCTTTAACATTATTAAATAAATATTAATAAATTGTAACGATAAAAAATAGTATTTTCAAAAGCTCTTTTCACCTGCTTTATTAAAAAAAGTGCAGGCTTCAACTCTTTTCCATAAAGTCACGCTTAAAATATATAAAGTTTAAAACAATCCAATTGAAATGAATGGATTCATCTCAATACGGGATAAAATGATTAAATAAGATTTGTTATTCAATTAAATATAACAAAGATATTTGAATATATAACAGTTTGAAACGTTCAAGCGGTCTGTAGTTGCAATTTGCAATAATGCTTTGCGTGGGGAACAAGAGACTTATAAATCACTCATTCTTTACAACAATGTGCTCTCAAGCCTTGTTTACAACAAAAAGGAATGTTTGATCTTTATTTTGGGGGGTGGGGTTGTTTGGATTTGCATTGGGTGTAATTTGTACTGCTGCTAACAGTATCAGGAATGGCCGTTAAGGTAGAAAAGGCTAGAAAACAGTATTGATTATTTATATTTATATTGCAAATCTCTTTTTCAAAAGCTCTCTTTATTTGTAAGACTTTCATTGGAGACATTGGATATGCTAATGTTTCTCTCTCTTAGTGTACCTCATAATTTAAATGAGGTAGATTGGAATGGCATTTATGATGTATGGAAACAAATGAAAGCCAAAAAGCCTCTTCCATTGGGCTAGATTCATGTTTTCAATGATGTAATCCTAAATGTTTTTGAAGAATATCAAATGAATGGAAGGAAAATATGTTTTCTTATTAATTTTTTAATAGAATTGGAGAGATATTTGTTTATTGATTAGTTTTAATGAAAATTTACAATGTTCGATGTAGTTTTGTTTGATATTTTAAAATTATAAATATTTGGAAAAGCATTATTTTATTTTCACCAATTTCATTTAATTGAAGGCCCAACTTAATTTTCAATTTTCAATTGAAGTGCAATTATTTTTATAACCTTTCGTCCTTGAAAGGTTGGATCAAGGTTGGATTGTTGCATGCCCTTCCAAAAAAATTAAGACCAGCCCTTCAAATTTGACCACTGCTTCCGATTGCCCACAGCCATGTTAATGAGTACTTGGCTGTGTTTGGGTATCAGGAATCCTTCAATCTCACAACGACTATCTGCTCTGCTCTGCTCTGTGCGGGAGGAGCATGGGAACGGGCGGGTGTAATCGCAGCGCTAAGTCTTTCATCACTGCACGGAGCTGGTAAGGGAGACGCTCCATGTCACTTTCTTCTACCATTCTGCGGATTACGGATCAGTTCTGCCATCGCCCATTCTATTCTATTGCAAGTGAGCTACCGTCACTTTCTCCACCCAAAATTTCCTGCAACACACAAGGAATTCGTTCGACATAAAAAACTAAAAAGGCGAAGCTTCTTTACTATTTACATCCCGCCTCTTCAAATGGGTAATGCCAAAACAAGGCAGTTTCCCCAGATCAATTCGCTTTTCTACTATCGATAAATACCTTTCCTGGCTTGTACCTTTCTTCTATGGATTCCTGCATCACGGGAGATGTCCTGAGGATCCAAGTGCAACCAATGAAGAAAGGGGAAAGAGTCCGCCAGATTTGTAACTGCATCAAGTTCCTGCAGCTTGCCAATGCTGTCTCTCAACTCCTCAGAAACAGAGGAATGAGGATCTGACATGTCTGTACCGAATATCATGTTGCCCAACAGATTAATTGCGGTGTTGAAAGCACTAGTAGTGTATCCAATATTTACACGCTTTTTATCGACGACTAGTACAAAGATCTGACGAATTGTATGATATAATTGATCTCTTCTTGAGAATTTCCTTTGCCATGGCGGGAGAGGAGGCCATCACTGTGGTTTTCATGCCGAGGGAGAGAGACATGCAGAGAGGCCCGTATTTGGTAGCAAGATGGAACATAGATTCGCTCGCTGTGGTTGTAATTACCTTGCAGCTCAAACAGATTTCCAACCATTGGCCACTCGGATGATTCATTTGGTATTAACACTGACTCACACGCTGCCTCTCTGCTTCTCAATTCCTCTCATTACCAATTGCAGGAGCTCTTCTCTTCAATTTTACAAATCTCATGTCCGTCTGATCAGCTGCTAACTCCACGCTCACCGATTTTCCAAAAGAAGAAGGCAGAATGGAAGTATTTGTTGCCAAGCTCTACAAAACAAAGAATGAATGTGATTCAAGGCACATATCATCAGCTAAAAATGCAACCTTTCCTCTTATTCAAATATAAATAACGCGGTTTTCTTATCATGGTTTTGCGTCGGTCACAGTAAATAACGTAACGTCGGTTTGGGTGAAAGCGAAGATGACGGTGAAAAAGTAACGTAGAGCCGATGCCGTTGTGAAATGAACAATAGAAGGATTAGAAGCAGCCTCCAAACACTGAATCACACATTGCGTCTCTCTGTGCTTCTGAATTCACGGTACATCCATCAGTGTCACAGAAGAGAAGAACGGAAATAAATATTGCAACTCTTCTTTAACCTAAGAATGAGTGTGCCCTGAAACTACCAACATCTAGACGTTTATCATTTATGCATAAATACCGGTTTTGACAAAATCAAAGATGGAAAGACATATATGTGAACAAAAAGCCAAGTCCCTTGAGGTTTCTGTAGCTAGACCTGAGAAGTTTCTGGGCCCTGAGAGTCTATAGTGGCATGAAACACAACATACTCCATATACAATATCAAAGAGAAGCCTAGGCCTTTAGAGTCTTTACACTGTACATTCATTCGCCATAGAATGAATGACCCCTCTCCAAAAGAAGGCAGAATAGAAGTATTTGTTGCCAAGTTCTACAAAACAAAGAATGAATATGATTTAAGGCAACCTTTCCTCTTATTATAAGATTCAAATATAAGTATTTGTGTATTTCAAGCGTATCTCCTTCTCAATGTACCCAATTCAATTATGCTTTTATCTGTAACTTTGTTTCCAATATCATCTCTGACATGGAAAAGAATAAATTGTGAGCCTGGGCAGGACTAGCTGAATAACGGTAAGAGTATTAACCTAAAAAGCAACAGAAACATAATCATTAATTACAAACATACATATCGTCCATGAACCAGCCTTGTTGATAATAAGGTTCAAGTCTGTCAGCACTTGTTGATACCATATGTTTGCACTGTCCACCTGTACCTCTAAGAACAAAAAACCCAAATTCAACTTCAGAACATGGCAAGGCGTAAACCTTTCAACCTCAATACCTGCCTGAGGGTCAATTCCTACTTAAACGCATGCACAAGCTGTTTTGATGGGGCAAATTACAGCTTAATGAAAAACTACCCCAATAACTATGGAAGAAGAGCTTCACCTTCACCAATGTTGTATGTCAATCACAACCCTGAAATTATATGGTGTTTTCAATAGTAATAATCGAAATATAAAGTCTGTTCATTGGTTAACTAATCAAAATTCCCAAACAAAAGAAGAACAAAGTCTCCACATCAATTTATAATTTACAGACCATTTCCTCACATTCAAACAGGCCATAGAAGAAAGTAGTAACTTGGGCGTATTCATTCATATAACGAGCTTCTCATATTCATTGTTTATTGTTTATGTCCAACGAAGAACTCCACTCCATTTCTGCCAGAAAAGTTGCCATTTAACCACAAGAAAAAATCATTCGGATTAAGAAGGAAAATCGGCATTAGCTACTGCCATTGTTTTACGTAGCAGCAGCGGCCGCCATTCGTTTTATGCGGCGGTCGCATGTCTTAAACGTGGCGGTGGTAGTTTCCTTCAATTCGGACTCCCATGGAATTAAGCGTGGAGGTGGCTATTTCTATGGGGATTGTGGATTCTGATGCATGGTTTCAACGTGGCGCTTTATTTATATTTATAGGCAATACATGTTCTCATGTTCTCATTGAGGAATGTGGCGAATATGAGAAAGGGTTTGAAACTGCAATCAAGAAGCTGATTTTGGTTTTTTTATCCCATATTAAAAGGCGCATAGAGGGAGCTTAGGGCAAGAGTTATCCATTGAGCTGCAAAGCATTTAATGCAACTGCAACAAGCTTGATGATCGTTGGATCTTGAGTTGTTCGAGATCCAACGGTCAACAAACCTAATGCAGCCGCATTAAATGCTCTGCAGCTCAATGGATAGCTCTTGCCAGAGCTTAGAGGGGAAGGTAATAAAGATAGCTTCGAGGTTGTAAGGCAAGGTTTCTATCATATGATCCTAAGTAATGTAAGTTCAAGAGGTTATTAGTAAATTATTCTAATTTAAGAAGAGGAAATTTTACCTATTTTGGCTTAAAGAGTCTCAACTATCCAAGAAAGAAAGACATAATACATTTTATACATATTTTCATGTGCTCAGGGTAGTCGATTGAATTGGGCTCCTTGATATATATATATATATATAGAGAGAGAGAGAGAGAGAGAGAGAGAGAGAGCTACCTCGTAATATATAAATGGATATCAACTCGCAAGCAAACTAAGATTTTTGTAATAGAAATTGAAACCCAGACATTAAAGGCTCTTCTGCATTGATTGTCACATTCACTGTTGGAGGTGCAACAAATTTCTCAACCAAACCTCACTCTGTCTTCCAAGAAGTCTTCCACATGTCACTCAAACTTGACCCTTTAATCTTTTTCATTCTCCAATTCCATTTGTAGATTACGTTCGCCTAGCCTCACAATGGCCCAAGCCCAGTTGGACTCCTCAGCATCCCTGTTAAACCACCTTATGACTTCGTATAACTCAGGGTCATTCTCTTGGATGTGCCATTTCATCCTCTTGGGTGAGAAGCATGTAAGCCATGGGGGCGTCGCCTAGGGACCAATATGATATCACGTCCGTTCATATTGGGGGGGTTAAAATTAAAAAATTAAAAATCAATATATTGGGGGTATATTAGGGGTAACTAGGGTTTTTTTTTACTATTTAAATATCCAATATGCTGGGGTATGTTTTATTCAACATTCTTGCCCGCGTCGTTCATCAGTCCTCCAAGCCTACTAGGTGCCTACGAGTTGCTTCTGCTTGTGGTCTGAGTGCACCTGCACCAAGCCGAGGTGCCTGCGAGCTGGGTCTGCTTGTGGTCTGAGTGCACCTACATGTGTTGCGTAGATTTTTCAAGTGGTTTTCTCCATCGTTTTGCTGGGTTTTCTGGATAACAAGGGCGTGTTGCTCCTTGGGTTTTCTGTGGGTTTTCTCCACGTTTTCTCCATCGTGTGGCTGGATAACAGGGCGTTTTTTCAAATCGGAGCAGTGGTAGCAGTGTTTTCTGGAAAATGAAGGCATGTTGCTCCTTGGGTTTTCTGTGGGTTTTCTCCACGTTTTCTCCATCGTGTGGCTGGATAACAGGGCGTTTTTTTAAATCGGAGTAGTGGTAGCAGTGTTTTCTGGAAAACGAGGGCGTGTTGCTCCTTGGGTTTTCTGTGGGTTTTCTCCACGTTTTCTCCATCGTGTTTTCTAGCTGGTTAACAGGGCGTTTTTTCAGCAGCATTGCAGTGGTAGCAGTGTTTTCTGGAAAACGAGGGCATTTATTCACCGTTTTGTGGTCGTGGGTTTGTGGTTGGTTTCTCTGGTGCTGGAGGAGGCACGTTGGAGAGCCATTGCATAGCATTCTTGGAGGTAAGATGTAGTGTGTTTAATCTTTGATGAAAAATTCCTATGGTCAAGGGTCATTTAGTGGACTTGATCTTTCAATTCATACATCACTTGCCCTCCCTGACCTGGTTTATAGGGGCACTCTTTAGTACATATTGAGCTTGGATCAAACAGAAACATAATAGCAGTTGCTTTGGAAAATATGAAAGTAAGTCCATGTGTACATGCATTTGCTCAATGGATGGTCTGAAATGTGGATCACTTTTAGGCTTTTTGCATAAAATCCAATTTTATGTTTGTTTGAATTACATGTTTTTTAAAGGCATCAAGTCTGGCTGCAATGTAAGTTTAGAATCCAGTTAAAATGCTTGATACACTTAATTTTTTAATAAGGTTATGGATGAAGGCAAAAGAGACAACGTGAAGAGTGATCAAAGAATTTATGCTACACCATTACATATTATATCAAAGCTGGACGTTGTTAATCACAACTTTCCATTAGAGCTGCAGAAATATTTTCGTAGCTGTTGGTGGCAATGAATCAAGGAACTGTCTTTCCTAGATGGCAGCCAATGATTGCTTTGGGCTTAGCCGTGGAAATCATTTGTGTGCATTCATTTTTTTATCTGAATTTATAGAACAAATTGACTGGTTGGTGCATGGTCACATTGGTGTTTACCCAAATTTATACAGTACATTGATTGTCTAGAGAATCGGTGTGTCTATCCTGCTTAGAGTCTCTCTTAATATCAGTGACTTGCATAGCTTTAATATCATATATAGGTCAACATAACTAGAGATTTTGTTTATCTCCACATTTATTGAATAATTAAAAACATAAAAACAATATAGCATGGATGAATGAGGTTGAGTTGGAGAATGCAAACAAATTAACAGGAGCTATTTTATATAAGCACGCATTAACAGGAGCTATTATATATAAGCATGCATTCCAGGACCTTGGACTATTGAGCTATTATATATGAGCAAAGGGAAGAATATATATTCCTAAGAATATATTTTTTCACATTTCAAGTTGACTCAGTGGAGAAGTTGGATCCATTGATGTAAGCATGCAGTGACCTTGGAGTAGCTACTAAACAAAAAAATATTTATGAAGTAGGCATTATTCCTCTATTTTCCTGGTACCATCAGGTATTGTGTTGTTTCCACAAGAAATATGCCACAGGAAATGCCAACAGTTCTGAAAATCATACAAGTATAACCATAGGGCTTGTTCAAAACCAAACAGATCTACTAGGACAAGTTTGCAGTCAGATTTAGTGCTCTTCCTGCCCATATTTACTGCTGAAAAACATCCTTGTTTTGCTGCCAATCTGCTACTAGTTTATAGGCCTCCAGAAATGTAAGAAGTCATGCTGTAGATGGGTATTTGTAGGCTTTTAGGCTTCCATAAATCCAAGGAATAACACACTTATAGACATGTCTGAAAAGGCATCATCAGTCTGCTCTGTCACTGCTATTTTGTCCAAAATTTTCTGGAGCAAAACCTGAAAACATCCTTGTAGCTGCTGCCCTTAATGTCCTCTCTACAATGTGCCACATTTGGTATTTCCTGCCCAGACTACTATCTTCAAACCGACAGTCAACTCTATTCTGCTAGTATGAGTGATGAATTAGGGTTCCAGAATACATACTTGAATTACATCCTAAACTCTAGAAAGAGGCTTACAATGCCATCATATCCACATAAGTTAGCCAAATGCTCAGGGACAAGGGTGCAGTCCAAATCATCCCTCAAACATCAGGTATTGTGTTGTTTCCATGTTTTTCAATGTTAAGTTTCCATACCATACCATGTTTTTCTCTCCTTGGAATGTTTAGTTTCAAATAGTCTTGATTTCTTATTTCATCCTCTAGAGTCTAGGTTGATATTGGCCATGTAGATTGTTACTTCCTCTTAGGGTTTCTTTTCTGTATCACTTTTGTAAGTGGATTTTCAGCTCCTTCCTATCCATGGGGCAGCTTACTTCCACTATATTCCAGCTGTCAAACCACATCTTACATTGCAGTTCCTTAGTGTTTTTTTTTCTGCCTTCTTGATGAATCTTGTTGGATATCCTTTTGCCTACCATGCCTACCACATTTTGTCTGTATAATTATTAATATCAGTTTCTTTATTGCTTTGATTCCTATTGGGTATAAATCCATTTATGCTAGAAGTATCTCATATAGAGTGTTTACCTTTATTCTAAGGAAGGTTGTTTCCAATTGTTTCCAGTATCTGTATCCTTTCAATTCATTCCATGTGTTTTCAGTTATGCTTGGACCCCATATCTTGCACTCATATAGCAGCTTCGGTGTTATGGGTGCTTGGAAGAGGAAGTCTAATGTCTGCCAATCCCTCTCTTTTTTAAATTTTTGTAGGTAATATATCTTGAAGAAAATCCCTAGGCACTTCCCCTAATTTTGAGAATAGTACTAGGAAGAGGAAGTCTAATGTTTGCCAATCCATAATACACACATACACACATATTTCTAGGTAATATATCCTAGGGAAAATCTCTTAGCACTTGCCCTCATTTTGAGGATGGTACCCAAGGTAAACACTGCATTCTTTAGGGCATAAGTCCATGTCAACAACATGGCTTGGAGCTATTACAACAATATAATCATTATGAGCTCAACATGTCACTTGCGGGAATAGAATCTATGTGGGGAGAATAACACTCCATCCCACAACCACTTGGGCTAGACCCAATTGACCTTGCTAATCCTAGTTCTATGTTGTCTTGTATATGTTTTGAAGTAAGAAGTATTGGAATTTCTTTATAGGAAAATTAATCCAAATTTAGAAATTCCACCTCAACCTTGAGGTTTCTTGGATGAATTTGCAATGTTAAATTACATCAGCATATACTTCACTTCTTTTTAACCAAATACACTAGGCAACCCAAGAAAGGAAATGTTGAGCAAGAGTACCTCAATGGAAAAAAATTCCCACCTTTAGGGCACACTTTCTAAGATAACAAATCTAAAGGTAACTTATAACAACATATTTATCACAACAATAAATCTTCCCCTTTAGCTTATATATTTTTTAACTCACTCAACAAAATCTATTCAATGTTAAGTCAGATCAGCAAGCATAACCAGCACTAGTAACTATTCAATTTTCAGGATAAAATATGCTGAAAACCAGATCTTTATGTACACAAAGTTGGACAGCTGGAACACTATATATAGGACTTCAAAAAATTTGGTTGAAGCAACCTTGCAAGTACATTTCTTTGGCACATCATCATCTTCAATCCCCTCATTAATCCTCATGCAAACTAAAGGGTAACAGTAACACTCCCCAACTCATCCAAAAACCATAGATGAAGAACTATAACATGTAGTTTTGAGAATGTGTGCCTCACCATGATTGTCTGATAGTTATTTGGATCTGAGTTATCCCATGATATGAAAAATGAGTGAATAATGTGTCAAGACCATGCCTAGGGAAGTCAAAGAAGACAACATGGTTAAACAGATCAACAACATTCTAATAAGGAGTTTGACTGGTTTTGAAACGACTGTTTTATTAATTTGGTCTGTTGGATGTTATTACAAAATCTATCTCTGATATTGTGCTCAGCATGGTACTTTTTGAACTGTGTCATCTGTTGGACCTTATTATGAGATCTATCTCAGAATAGTGTTCAGCATGGTACTTTTTGAACTGTGTCATCTGTTTTGGGGCATTGTCGTTAACAATTTGTTAATTTGGTTATGTGATAGGCTTCTTCATGTTTAAAGGCTTTGCAACATCCATTATAGTATTCCATTCTGTACTGATAACCAAATCTTTGTTTCACTGGAAAGTTCTGTCATTCATTCTCTATTTTTCATCTCTTTTTAATCTTGAGAGTGAAATCTATTTTAAATCTGTTTTGTTCAGGCATCATTTGTATTCCAGTTAAGCAAAGTGAATTATACAACATTCTGGGGCAACTTTTATTTCTCTGCAACTCGGGGATACTTGTAATGGAATCTCTAGAACTGATGAGTAGTCTTGAATGTATGTTATTAGCAAACTTTTTCCACATTCCAGGTCTCTTTGCCCATTTTGTTTACTTTGCTGTCTTATTTTTGCCGGTGATCAAGGAATTATCCTTTATTTGTGGGTGATGGAACCAGTGGGAAGGATATGCTTTGTGGATGGCAATGGAATAATTCTACTCCAGCTCAATATAGTGGTGATTGTGTAACAATAATGGAAATCCATAGAAATTCCAAAAATTCACAACTAGAACATTCAGCTTCTTTTTTCTTTACTACAGTCTACAACAGTGCAGCATATAATCAAAATAAAGTCATAACTTGCTGGCATTGTTTTGGACTAGTCAGGTTAGACTGTTTTTGGAGGATTTCTGGTCTAGATTGGTCCTCCAAACCAATTTTTGGACTTTTTTATAACCGAAGCAGCCAATTTGCATATGAACTGGTCCAATTGGATCCTAACCAGCCAGTTTGGCACTAGTTTGAAAAGAAAAAACACAAAAAATGTGCAAATTTGGGTTTCTAAACCCTAATCCTATGCTATTTAAAGATTCACATCCCCTCTCTTTGCTTCACACTCTTCTCATTGAGCGTTTGTGAGCATTTGGAGATAGAGCTATTGCAAAGAGACTTTATTTAGAGCTAGATTGGAGCTTTTTGTGGGCTGATTTGAGTGGATTAAGAAATACATTAGTGGTCTACATATTATATTCAAGCTTGGAGGAGATGTGAGACAGAATTCTTGTGCACATTTGAAGGTATGCAAAAAAGTTTCAAACCCTCATTGCCTTTCTCTATAAATTTGCTGACTTCTATATAGCAATTGAGGGTAGTTTTTTATTTGCAGATTTATTTTTATCTTTATCGACATTCTCATGGTTCACTAGAAAGATGGAGAAAATTGGTTAATGGGAAAATTGTATGCAGCCATTGTAAGAAGGAAATCAATGCTACATAGCACACATACAAGGGTAAGTTAGACCATGTCTAAATGTACAAGGTGATATAAATACTGGGGATGAGGGGGTCGTTCAAGCTGAAATGCTACATATCACACATACAAGGGTAAGTTAAACCATGTCTAAATGTCCTTGGTGATGTAAAAACCCAAATGGAAGCTTTTTTGAAGCTGCTCCTGCAGATCAAGCAAGGAAAAAGGGATGAAGGATGAAATAGGGAGAAGTGGGGGGATTCCCAAACATGAAAGTAGAAGTGGAAACCCTCGGTATGAATCCTCCTCCACTGACACCTTTATAGACCCCTTTAAATTTATCCCTTCAACTTTGCTTGATGACACACCCATATCAAAGAGGAAGAGGATCAACATGATTTTTGCACCTTGCAGCACAAGTGGTTCTCAACCCACCATTAATAGTGAATGGAGGAATCAATACAAGGATACAACTTTCTAATACATGGATAGATGGTGGTATGCTGCTAATATTCCTTTCAATGTTTCTCACTACCCCTTTTTCATCCTCTGTTAGATTCCATAGTTGCATGTGGTTTGGGTTCTGTTACCTCCCAACTTGTATCTAAGTGGAAAAAGTCACAATCCCCAGGTACAAGCCAAAGGCAACCTTGGATTAATTGCGAAGCTCAGGATTCTGAATTGTTCCTCAAAAGAATCTGTTATGTTTAACAATCTATGAGAAATGATGTTGTAACTTGTTCTTCATGTGCATGAACACTTGCAAAAGAGTTGGAAGTAAATACACAGTATTACATTGAATTACTGGCAAAAGGAATTGGCAAAACACAAGAAGAGATTGAAAAGGATATTCAAAGATCAAGATACTTTTTCCCACAGGAAGCAATTGATTATGGTATTGCTGATAAGATCCTCCCAAAACAGGGTTTGGTCATGGAAAAAAGGGTAAGCATTAACCATTTTTAATTCATTTATACTAAATGTCTTGCCTTAAAATTTAACCTAGGTTTGCAGGATTGTTGCTGAACATATTCTACACTTCCTTCTCATTATGTTCTTTTCTTTGATTCTACATTGATAAATCTTTTCATTCTGTTTAATGACTTGTAGAACTATGATGAGATGCTTGCTCAATCAAAAGCTACACGAATGAAATCTGGGAAGGCTGGTCCACTGGCTGCTCCAGCAGGCAGGTCCTAGGTATAGATCATTGATGAGTTACCTTTTCCAGTTAGCATGAGTTGTTCAGAGATTGCTACAGCTATCATTGTTGGAAGAATTTGTATAACCTGAAAGATGTATCTTAATATGACCCTTATCAATCTATGTTATTTTCTAGCATGCATACAGTGCTTTGTATATTGTCAAAATTGCAATGAGCTTCTGGACAGGTTGTAAACAAACATTCAAGGCAATAGGATTAAATGCCTAATGAAAGCAAGCACTCTAGAAAATGTAAATCATGTATTTCATTGATCTTCTCTACGTCTGTGATCTGTTGTTTATATTGTCAAATTTTGCTTAATTACACATCTTGTTTGTGTGTTTTGAATTTTACTGCATAAAATATTTTAAGCCCTACATTTTATGTGAACTCTTCACCCATCATCAGGGAAACCAACTGTAAGATAGAAAGCAGTGTTGAGTGGGCTTGTATAAGGTAGGAGGGAAAGTCAAGCTATATACAAGGTAGAAGGGAAAGGAGAGGAGGATATTGTCCTCCTCTCCTTTCCCTTCTACCTTATATATATTATATATCCCGTGACTTTCTGTCCTACCTTACACATAGCATATGACTTTCCCTCCTACCTTATATTAATAAATAGGTGCACTCCTCATTTGCAGCATTGCTTTCCAACTGATTGGTTTCCCTGATTATGAGTGAAGAGTTCATCTGAAACATTGGGTTTAAAATCTCTTGTGCAGTAAAATCCAATAATCACATAAGCAATATGTACACCTGCAGATATTTGCATTCTAATATAATTATAGCCTATTGCAAGCCATTTTCCCTTTTTTCCATGAAACTTTTACTTTGGAAACAATGTTCGTTGCTTGTTTATTCAGCAATCCTAACTCTTGAATAGAAAATCAATTTATTTGATGCAAAAAACTCTTTTCACTGAACTTGATACACTTGAAAACTTATGTACATTCATGGGTTTGGGTTTCCTTTTCAATTATTAATGCTATTGGTGTAGAAAAGATAAAACTTAGCATTGTCTTGGGTATTTAGATCCACCCGACTGTCATGAATGAAACAAGGTTGTAAGATTTAATTTTGTTTGATCCACTCATACACATTGGGCTTAATCAAACTTTGGTTTTGGATATGATTAACCATATCACAAGATAAACTCCTTTTCTTTCCAAGAAAAGCCTCACAGGATTCTCCCCCTCTTGCCTGGAATATCTTGATGGAGGGCAGCTCAACAACTAGCTGCAATGGTGGTTGGTAACCCAGTCAAACTCAGCAGGACTTGAACCTCAGCCAGACTAGAACTGGAGACCTTACAGTGAACTCCACCTTGAAACAGCCTATTTGAACTGATTGAGATAACCCATTGGGCTTCACAAGGTGAACCCTTTCCATATAGTCAAACCATATTGGTTGTCAGGTTCATTTACAAACTGAAAATGAAGCTGGTGAAGACGATTATGACTCTAATCCAACCACAAAAGTTTTAATGCCAAGTCTACAAGATAATTTCTATACACTAGATTGGGTTATGTATCATAGTGCTTTTGAAAATACGCTGTTGGAGATATTTTTATGTAGTTTGGTTGGTTGCTTTGTTAGAGTCACACCTCCAGAATTTTCCTTGAATCTATGTTGAAGAAAATTTGTCCATTTGAAGACTAAATTTGAAATTGCTCATAATGTTACTGGTGTTCAGTTATTTGGCTCATATTTTTTAGCTGACTTTGCTTCTCCATCTTTTTGTTTATGTCTTCTAACCAACTTGCTTGTTTGTCACAACCCTTGATTTTTTTTTCTTTTCCCCATAGACGATAAAGAATTTGTTTGAGTAAAACTTAGCTAGGAACTTGGTGACGAGGTAGACATCTGAACTGGAAATACAATCTTCAACTAAAAGGTGGCCTATTTTGACATCATGAATTTATGCTTTAAATGCTCACAAGTTCATTGGATAAATGGATGTCAGCTCGACTCGTCCATTCCTCTTGTTAAATTCATATTGTTTTTAATCTAAAAAGATTAACAGTATGCATTGAATATTCCAAATCAATTTTGTTTCTGAAGTTGTACAATCTCCTAGATACCAAAATGGTGCTTGGATAAAAAGTCTGTGATGGAAAGAAGCAGTTATAAATGGTGTAAGTTTCATTTTTGAACCCTTCTTAGGGAAAACACACTATTGTTTGAGATTGGTACAAATAAACCCTCTCTTATTTGTTTTGACATCATGTGATACATTTTAATTCCTAATAAAGTGATTTGCCCAAGGACGCCTATCAAGTGTCGCCCTTTCTTGTGTTTAGTTTTTTTTTCCTTAGGTAGAAATATAAAGGGGTATAAAAAATGTAAATGAAAAAATGGATACATGCAATATATAGGGAAAATAGGGGTTTTTTAAAATCGGCAAGGCATATTGGGAGGGGGTTAAAAAAAATGATTTTGGGAGGTATTTTCCAAAAAAATTTGAAAATAGGGGTATTGTTTCATATGCCACGAACGAAAGTGCTATGGCATGTTTTCACTAAGTGAAGACCCCGTGATGTAAGCATGAGATAAGTTAGGTTTTTAGCATGTAAAAGTGTTTAAATACAGGTTTTCAAGGTCCATTTAGTCTCAAGCACAAGACTCAAACCTACCCAAGATCCTTAAATATGAAACAAATTCGTGAAGCTACACCCAACCAAATGGATTTATGTAATGTCAAAATATTTTATCTCGATAAATTCAATTCAATGTGGTGACCACAATAACATCTATTAATTTATGATCGGTCCGGACAAACTAAACGACTAGGCCAACGCCCTTCTTGTAAGATCGATGTTCTTCCATTGAGATAACTAAAGTGAAATTGAGACTTACATGTGTAATAAAGTAACCTTAGTGATTTAGGCTACAAAAGTTAGAGTTGGGTTCTTAGTGATTTAAGCTACAAAAGTTAGACTTGGGTTATTATTAGCTTTTAGGATTTAGACAAATAAAACCTTGCAACCCACTTAAAAGAGAAGTGAATGTCACTGCAATAGTGTGAAGTGTTTTAGAAATATGATATTGTGTTATTTTGTTCCTCTATTTCTCATGACTAGCTTATTCACTAAACCTTGACTAGGGTTTCATCATTTAGTGATCTAGTACCTTTGTAAACCCTAACCTTCTTCTTAATGTTTTGCCTCACAAAGAGACTCAATGCATTCGTCCATGTAACCCTAACCTTCTTCTTCCTCTTTTTTTTCTTAGATAGGAGGTCGGATACGGATAGACTAAGAAAGGCAACCATGATCTCTAAATTTATCCTCCAACCCATCACCATTCCATGGGATGATATTAAGGCCTAAGAAACCTACCAACACAACCAACCTCTCTTCTCATGAATCACTCCAAAGGCCCAAGAAGGCTTCCAAACAATTAGTGGATTATTTTGTTCTACATAATGGCAATTTCATGGATGCTTCCCATGCCCTTATGATATTTTCCATGGCCCTCAACTTTTTTCGATGGAGCATACTAAAATGATCGAACTTGAATCACCATATAGTACATTTTAGATTACTATATGAAGGTTATAAGGATTTGTAGTATAAGCTTATATGTCATGAGGTCATGGGATCAACTACTTTAGGGTTCAAAGGATTTGTGACCTAAGTTTACAAGTGAAGGAATGGTCGACATTTTTTATAAACAAGTTTCAAATATTGTGGGGGAATTGCTTTTGATTTTTCAATGTAACAAGGAAATCACTCCAAAGCAACATGGCCCTTTAAAAAATGTTGTAGTAAGTGTATTAAATATATATGTTAAATAAATAAAATAATATTTATAAAAAAATGAAATCATTGGAAAAAAATTATAGATTTTTTTTACAAATGTTGTGGGTCGCTCTCTTCCTTTCATGGATTTTTCATTAAGGTAGATCACCATATTTCTCAATACTACTACAGTTTCCAAATATCTTGCTAAGATCTAGAGACCAAGCCTCCATTTTGTACTCAAATGCTCTTCATGCTATGAGATCGAAACACAATTACTTTACCTCGTTAAAAACTCACTTGGTTCTCTTCAAACTCTTGTGGCTTATAAAAACCAGAAATTCCTATCCCTCTTCCTCCAAAGGATGCACAATTTTCATCGATGGCTTATTAAAAGCAAGTTCTCCAATCCGACATGCGCTAAATTGAGTGTATCTTCATTCCAACCCTAGTGGGAAGAGGCCCCATGGCCAACTTCCAAACTTACATGATAGATTCATGATGTGTCATATATCGTCCCAATGATTCCCATGGTTTCACACGCATTATACATTTCTTTGTTGAACTAATGTTAAAAGTTTCTCCAAAGCAACAAGTCGTAATCAAAGACCCTCCTCCTTAAGCTTCTTCATATTCCCCATTCCATTGTGTTGGTGCTTTATAATGTTTTTTTCATTTTCCTTAAAAGCACTAGAAAGCACCAATCCATTGAGATGGGGAGCCTTGAAGAATCTCAAGAAGGAAAATGAAAAAAAGTTCACAACCAAAAGTTCTCAGAAATGAGTATTTTACCTGTTTACCTGTCCATGCCTCCTCTGGAATGCCAGTATCCAAAGAGCTTGAAGGCCCTCTATTTATTAAATAAACAGCAATGTTTACAGCATCAGCCCAAAACTGTAAGGGCAACCCTGCATGCAATCGCATACACCTTGCACGCTCCATGATCGTTCTGTTAATCCTTTCTGACACACCATTTTCTTGGGGTGTTCCAGGGACTGTCTTCTCTCTGCGAATCCCATTGTGTGAATAGTAACTGTCAAACTCCTTGCTAGAGTACTCGCCTCCATTATCAAATCTGAGACATTTCAACCTTTTTCCTGTCTCATTCTCAGCCAAAGCTTTCCACTTCTTACAAGTATCAAACACATCAGATTTCTTCCTAATGCAATAAACCCAAGTTTTTCTAGTTGCATCATCAATAAAAGTAACATAATAACGAGAGCCACCAAGAGATTGTACCTGAGCTGGTCCCCATACATCTGTATGGACAAGCTCTAACTTTTCACTCTTCTTTTGTTTCCCAACCCTAAGAAATCTAACTCTCTTCTGTTTTCCATAAACACAGTTCTCACAAAATTCCAAACTTACCTGCTTCAGATCTGGAAGCAGTTTCCTTGAGTGGAGAATCTGCATCCCCTTCTCACTCATGTGGCCAAGCCTATGATGCCACAATGCTGCACCAATTTCTATGGAAGCTACATAAATAGAATAATCAGTAATATGAGGACATAAATATAACGTACCTATCCTATCTCCTTTTACAATTACCATTGATCCTTTAATGACCTTCCACCACGTTTCTCCAAACGTAGACAAACAGCCCCCATCTCCCAACTTCCCTGTTGAGATCAGATTTCTTTTCATAGCAGGAATGTGCCTTACATCCTTTAACAACCAGTCATTTCCATTATTTAGCTTAATATGTACCTTACCCTTTCCAACAATTTTACATGGTTCATCATCCCCCAATAACACATGCCCAAAATCACCTTGAACATAATCATAAAATAATTTCCTATGGGGTGTAGCATGACATGAAGCCCCTGAATCTACTACCCAGTAATCACTAGTATTATCTAATGCAAGAATTAAAGCATCTTGTAACACGTCACCTGCTGCATTAGCTTCCTGGGTAGTCTCTTGTTGCCTCTCACCTTTCTTCTTTGGTGCTCTGCAGTCTTTCTTTAGGTGTCCTTTCTTACCACAGTTCCAGCACTCTATTTTTCCAAATCTGGACTTGGATCCTCCCTTTTTAGACTTGTCGTGATTTCCTGGGCTCCTTCCTCTCTCGTTTTGTCTCCCTCTACTCTCCATGGTCAACGCGTTACCTAATGTCTCACCTGTGCTTTTTCTTTGCATTTACTCACTAAGAATAACACCAACAGCATCATCAAACTTAAGAGTGTTTGAACTAGGGACAGAGTTACTTACAGCCGTGACCAAGCTATTCCAGCTTTCTGGAAATGAGCACAAGATTAGAAGAGCCCTAACCTCATCATCAAAGTTCACTTTTACAGAACTTAACTGACTGGTAAGTGTATTAAACTCATTTAAATGGTCAGCAACAGATCCACCTTCCGACATCTTCATACTAAATAAATGCTTCATTAAAAATACCTTGTTAGAAGCTGAGGATTTTTCCTAGAGCTTACTCAATGTGCTCATCACACCCTCTATTGTTTTTTCTTTCGAAATAGTGAAGGCCACCAACGAAGCCAGGCACAGCTATATTGTTCCTAGTGCCTTTCTATCAAGAACCTCCCAATTCTTCATCCTTCATAGCCGCCATCTATTTTCCTTTTTTTCCCAACGACAAGTACAGATAGTCCTCCATTTGCATCTTCCATAACTGATAGTTTTGGCCGTTAAATTTCTCGACCCTAAACTTTCCTTCTTTCGCCATTTCTCCCACTCGAACCAGGAACCCTTCTTTCCTACGAGTTTACCAACCAAATAGACCTTTTGGCTCTGATACCAATTGTTAGAAAAACAGGACCGCGGAGCAATAACAGATATATAGTTAAATCAATAAACAAGATGCAAAACACATTAAAACATTACAGAGAGACACAAATATAACGTGGTTCACCCAAACGATGGGCTATGTCCACAAAGAAATTGCCAGTCCTTTTATTACAGTCCAGAAAGATGAAGGGATACACTTTGCAGCAAAACTGTTGCACTTCCTCTTCACGCTCTCACAGTCTCTCTTCCAATACAATACAATACCATACACAGTTGATTTACAATGCTTTATTTTATAGGGGAAATACAATGAGAAAATTCTAGGGTTAACCCAATACCATGGGTCTGCAATACTGTTGGCCAACACACATCCCAAAATAATTTTCTCGGGGCTCTGCCCCTGAACCCCTGTTTACTTGGGGACGCTGCCCCAAACCCCAAGGCAGGGGGAACGAGTGTACAGTACTCCTGGGTTACAATCACAATTGAATAATATCTCTAGATCTGGAAGATTAGGCTCCACAACCAATAGCTTCTTGTATGTCTAGTCCCTGCAAATGGCAAGTTGTAGTGCAATAACTTGTGAGTTCCACTTGTTTCCTCTCCTTCTTCCTTCATAAGGATACAAAAATTTGCTCTAAGAATACCCAAAAATACAAAGACAACCCACCTTACTCCTCATGGAACATATTGAAACAACCCAATGTCGAGGTTGTATATGGGTTGTGGAGTCCGCTACAATGAACTAAACAAACAATGTATGAACTCCAAGACTCAAAGCACTATCTATGAAAACCTAACCTCTTATGTTGCCCTTGCCTAAGAAAGAGACCCTGAGAATATGTCCATGTAAACCCTAGCCTCCTTCATGTTGTTCTTTCTTATGAAATAGACTCGAAGCATCCCTCTATGTAAACCCTAACCTTCTTCCTATTTGTTTTTCCTCACAAAAAGACTCAATGTATTCATCCATGTAACTCTAACCTTCTTCTTCCTATTGTTTTTCTTAGAAAGGAAATCAGATAATGAAAAAGGAAAGGATAGGCTAAGCATGGCAACCATGAGCTCGAAAGGATAGGTTCTCCAAAGGAACATGTCTCACCAAAGAAACCTCCTTCTTCAGCTTCTTCATTACTCCCCATCCCAATGGATTGACGCTTTCTAGTGCTTTTAACACTTCCATTCTTTTAGGTTCTTTTTCTCTCTTTTAGGCATTCCTTGGGGATGTATTTTTGCCTCTCCCTTGTCATGTTTGTCTATTGTATTCATTTTACAAGTCCATGCATCAATTTGATCTTTACTAAACATTAATATTTAAATTAAAATAAATAAAGTATTGTAATACACTATATATATATATATATATATATATATATATAGATAGAGAGAGAGAGAGAGAGAGAGAGAGAGAGAGAGAGAGAGAGAACCCTGAGGAAGGTTTAATTGCCACTAAAATCATGTTTTCCTATGATTATTTTTTAAGGATTCATGCATTTATATATATAACCTCGAGGAAAATTTAATTGTCACTAAAATCATGTTTTCATATGATTATTTTTTAAGGATTCATGATTTACTTAGACAAGCTCAAGCTTAGGTATTTTATGGTGGTGTACAGTGGCATGTTTCCTAAGAACTTTGGCGGCCAATATCTCCTTCACAGTTTGACCCTCCCTTAGGAATTTAAGGTATTATACAGGGGCTTCACTAAATAGGAAAGGGGCTAAACCTAGTAGAGCACATTGGATTCCCTACTAGGGGTCCATTATATTGGCTTTAACAATGAATCATACGACATCCTAGTAACTCTTTATAGAAGCAATATTACACCATTTGAGCAACCAATATTACCAAATGCAAGTCACGGTCATTCAAAATAGAGTATGAGTATACACTAGCTCATAAGTAATGTTTTCATAAATAAACCTAAAAGTTGGTATTTCTCATTTCATTAACATTGAAACACACATTTACACATGTATAGACATATCCTGGGCTCAATAGGTTTGCAGAAAACAAAACCCAGTAATGGAACCTATTTGTAACGTGAGCCGTAATTAAAGGGGAACAACCACCTTCAACCCAACCGTAGATTAGGCACATATATACTCTGTCCTCAATCACCCCCGAGATAAACTATGTGTTCCAAGAGCGGAGACAACAATCCTCAGTTGAGTATTCCAGGCAGAAATCATTTTCCTAACAAAGAGTGCTCACACAACAAGTATTTCTCTCAACTCTTGCCTAACACAGAGTGCTCACACAACAATATTTCATTCTTTCACAGCATACTCAGTAGCATCCTTCCTCCTCTCATATGCTCTTTTATAGATTGGTTTCCTAGGTCTTACTTTGTAGCTACGATCCATTCCCCAAGGAATCCACATCAACCACTGCGCCATGATTCTACAGGGTATGTCCGATCTTATTTTGCAGCTACTGTCCATTCTCCATTGAATCCTCGTCAACCACTATGACCTTCTTTCTCCAGGGTCTGTCCAACGCCATTAAGGTGTTCTAGCACCTAGCGTACTTCCCTGAGGTTTACTGGTCTACGTCTCTCCCTCTTGCACGCATAGTCTCCTATTTTAGCGTGGCTTGTTCCTTTCAGTCAGAATTTCATTAAAGGAAAAATGTAGCAGTTACAACTGTCCTCCATGGACGATTTGGACGGATTCCACGATCAACCAAACTCATAAAAAAAATACAGTCGAGATTTAATATTACAAATAATGTTTATAAATCGGGGTATATTACATCCACGCCCCCTTATTGCAACACTGTCCACAATGTTCTTAGTCTTTCTCCACAACTTCTGGAAATAAACCTGGGTACTTCTTTCTCACATCTTTGTCTAGTTCCCAGGTCGCCTCCTTCGGGCTAAAGTGCTTACGTTGCACCTTAACCCAAGCGACGACCCAGTTCCAAAGTAGTGTTTCTTTAATGGCTAGAATGCGTAGAGGTTCCACTTGAAATTCTCTTTCTGGTTCCACCTGCACCACATTCCAGTCAATGACATGAGTGGAATCATGTATATATTTCTTCAGTAACGAAATATGAAAAACATTATGAATTCTCAAGTGTGTTGGAAGAGCAAGTTTGTATGCCACGGGTCCAATCCTTTCCAAGATTTGAAAGGGTCCACAGAACCATGGTGCTAATTTGGTACAACTTCCCAATCTGAGGGAGCTCTTTTTGGGCTTGAACATGATCTTCGACCGAAAATTTCGTATGTTGTCTCTTCAAGTCAGCATAACTCTTTTGGTGATCCTGCCAGGGATGATTTTAAGGAACCATACTTATTTAAAAGAGTATGAATGTTGGCAAATATTACCAATTCTTAAAACGCCAACTATAAAATGATTGGCGATATTTTTCAAAAAATATTTTAATTTCCAAGTATTTTATATCGTTTATATAATAATTTGGCGATTTTTAGGGTGAAAAGGTTTTACCCCATCAAAATTGGGCGAAACAGGGCTTCGAAAAATGCAAAAGGGCGAATCTTTTTTGGGAGAAAAAGATGAAAAAATAGCCCACTGGGCTAAAATTCACCCCTAAAATTATCCCTGGCATCCTGCGACACCTTCAACTTCTTTTGTACCTCTCGAACAGTTTTTTCTAGGTCTTACAACATTTTAGGTCCTACTATCATACAATCCACAGGGCTATCCCAACTAACAGGGGTAGTACACTGTTTCCCATACAAGATTTCAAATGGGTTCATCTTGGTTGAGGCCTAATAACCATTATTGTATGCAAACTCTACCAGATGCAAGTAGTATTCCAATTTAGTGGGCCTCTCCATTAAATACATCCTTAGCATGTCTTTGATGACTTGGTTGTTTCATTTTGTTTGTCCATATGTATCAAGGTGATAACTAGTGCTGAAATTTATCTTGGTTTCTAGCCCTGCAAACAATGATTTCCAAAATTTTGATGTAAACTTGACATACCGGTCGGAAATTACCATCTTTGATATTCCATGAAGTCGGAATACTTCCTTCAAAAATATTTCTGCAACATTGACAACCTTGTAAGTAGACTTCACAAGAATAAAATGAGCAGACTTTCTTAACTTATTTACTACAACCATAATTGAATCATGTTGTTTATGAGTTAATGGAAAACCTATGATAAAATATAAAGATATTACCTCCCATTTCTATTTAGGAATTGGAAAAGGTTGTAACAACCCTGTTGGATGTTGATGTTCATCCTTCACCTGTTAACATTCCAAACATTTGGAGAGACAATCCACTAAATCTGCCTTTAATTTGGGCCAAAAGAATTGCTTTCTAAGGGTTTTTATCACCTTTTGGTAACTAGGGTGCCCTGCATAAGGAGGTCTATGCATTTCATTTAGAATAAACAATTTTAAATCTGCAACATTAGGCATGTATATTCTCCCTTTAAACCAAAGTAACCCTTTCTAGTCTACTTTGAATTCTCTCCCATTCAAGTTTACCTCGTCTTTCAGCAATTTATTCAGTAATTTTTCATATTTAGCATCATGGATGTTGGCTATTTTTAGTCTTCTCATCATATCACTTGCTAGTTGTCTCATAGTAATCTCATACACTTTGTTAGTTCACCAACTGAGTGCATCAACCACCTTATTTTCCTTACCCTTGATATGCTTCATTTCAAAATTGAATTCACTTAAGAAGGCCATCCATATTGCTTATCTGGCATTTAGCCACGACCGAGTAAACATATTCTTTACACAAGTGTTGTTTGGAAATAAAAGGAACATTTTCCCTAACAGGTAGTTGCACCACATTCTTAAGGCATGCACTATTGCTGCCAATTCTAGATCATGCACTACATAATTCTGTTCATTCTCTTTCAATTTGCGAGCTTCATAACATACCACATTCCCTTCTTGAGATAATACTCCCCCCAATCCTTCCTTACTAGCATTTGTATAGACTATGTAGTATTTATAAGGGTCATCCACCTTCAAGATTGGAGCCATGGTTAACAATATTTTTAGATTTTCAAATCTCTACTGACACTTCAAGGACCACACAAACTTTAATCCCTTCTTTCGTAAGGAAGTGATGGGATAGGCTATCTTTGAGAATCCTTGGATGAATCGTCAGTAGAAACCGGTGAGTCTCATGAAGGACCGAATGTTAGCGACATCCTTAGGCATAGGACATTCTAAAATAGACTTAATCTTTTGTGGATCTACCATGATCTCATTTTTTAAGATGACATCACCTAGGTACTGAATTTCGTTCTTAAGGAATTCACACTTCTCGAACTTAGCATACAGTTGATGCTCTCATAAGGTCTGTAGCACAATTTCCATGTATTTTTGGTGTTCTTCCCCCTTTTTGGAGTAGATTAGGATGTCATCAAGAAATATCAACACAAATTGATGTAGGTACTTGTTGAAAGTACTATTCATCAAGCATATGAATGTCGCAAGGGCATTGGTTAAGCAAAAAGGAATTACTACAAATTCGTAGTGCCCATATCGGGTCATGAAGGTTGTTTTACTTACATCTTCTTCTTTAATCCCGATATGGTGATAACCAGACCGCAAATCTAACTTGGAGAATATTTTAGCCCCCCCCCCCCCACCCCCCCACTTGATTAAACATATCATTAATCCGAGGCAGAGGATACTTGTTCTTGATGGTTACTTTATTCAATTGTCTGTAATCTATGCAAAGCCTTAGAGTCCCATCCCTTTTCTTAAAAAATAAGACTGGTGCTCCCCAAGGAGACACATTGGGGCTGATGTAACCCTTAACAAGAAGTTCTTGTAACTAAATTTTTAATTCGCTCAACTCAACGATGCTCATACGATAAGGTATCTTAGATACCGGTGCAGACCCATGCACAATCTCAATGGAGAATTCTATTTCTAGTTGAGGGGGTAGTCCTGATATCTCTTCTGGAAACATATCCATAAACTTACTTAATACTGGGTGGTCTTTTACCTATGTTTGACATTCATTAAGGAGCAGGTCAATGACTTGCACTGCATACAACTTACAACCCTTTCTCATACACCTTTTTAATTGCATGAAAAAGATTTTCCTTAAGGAGACAGGTTTAATGACACCTTCTACATTCCTAACAATTTGATCCTCAACCACATAAGTAAAGATTTTATCAAAACAATTCAATATTACTTCGTACTTTTCTAACCAATCCATGCCAATAATCATATCATATGACCCTAAAGGAAAAACATTCATATTAATCCTAGTAACATTATCCATTATTTTAACTTCACAATCAACAATAAACTCTGTTACCTTTCTCCTTGCTCCAGTGGCCAATTGTACTGACCAGGGTTTTGCATGCCTTACCTTAGCGAGATGGCAGTCCTCCATCACTTTGGGAGTTATGTAACTTAATATAGCCCCTATATCAATCAATATAGAAATATTTCGGTTAGAGATAGCACCTTCAATCTCCACAATTGCACATTGAGAGTCTGCTTGTCGATTCTCCAGGCCTGCATTAATCTGGTGGTAAAATTTCCCAACTTCCCCAACAGTGGAAGCTTCTTGCAGGTTGTGAACAACCTCATTAGTTTGGTTGATGCATGGGAAGTTCCTTCTCAAGTGTGGCTCTCCACATTCCTAACACTTCAGGGGTTCTTTAGGGGTTCCAACAGTCCCCTTAGTTCCAAGGTTCACATATTTATAGTTCTTCTATGGAAGCTATTCATTTTTGTTGTAGGAATTTCCTTGAGGATTCCTTGACATGTTCCTGAAGGGTGGGGGTTGGAAGCCCTTCTTCTGTTGGTTGAAATTTTCTTGTTCTTTACCCTTCTGGACCTTGGAGAGGTCGTTCCTCTGTTTGTACTGTTCAAAGCATGGCCTTTCCTTTCTTAAGGCTTCAACTAAGGTTTTGGGATTGTCAAATTCAATCTCGTCCTTATAAGACTGTGGAAAACAACTCAAGAAACTCTGCACCTTCACTTTTTCTTCTTTAATATATGACACGAACCACAATAGATCAAGAAATTTGTTAATGAGGTCCTCTATATTCATTTGCCCAAGTTTCAATTCATAGAATTCTTTGGTATTTCTCTCGTAGTATCTCTCTGACAAATATTGTTTCTTGAAGAAATTCTTGAACTCCGACCATTCTAGGTTCTTCTCTTTTATTCCTCGAGAAATCTTCAAATCCTGCCACCAAATGCTGGCCTTTCCCTTCAGGTAGTAGATGGCCATTCTCACCTTCATTTTGTTAGAGTAATTATAAATTTGAAAGTACTTCTTAATGTCTAGAAACCAAGCCTCTGCTTCTTCTCCGGTCTTGGATTCCTCGTCGAAGCTGGTTGGCTTGATATTTTTAAATTCTCCTTCCAAGTGGTCGATTTTTCTTTTACCGACCCACTTGGCTAGATCTATAGATTTTTGAGTTCCATTGGAGGAACTGTCTTTTCTTTCAGAACTTTCTGGAACTTTTGGGTCACTCCCAATATATATTTGAGGTTTTTCCCCAGTCTTCTTCTCTTGCATACTTTGCAACATTATGTTATTAATATCGTTCTGCCTTTTCTAAGCCTTCTTTACCTTCTCATTATCCACTTTGAAGCTCTGTATTTCTATGATCAAGTTCCTTATTGTTTCCAGAACTTGACTAGATTTAGAGTGTTCCTGCTCTGGTTGCGATGAGCGTGGTACTAGTGCACCTTCTTCATGTCGATCTGCATTCTCACTTTGTGAGGCCATTGTTGCATCTTGTTGCAAAACAATTTTGCATGTGCACAAAACATTCCAACGCAAATTGTTTTGATTAGAACAAGGTTTTTTTCGTAATTCAACGGAACTATATGTTCTCGAAAGGAGACAGCGTTGAAACCCATATCTCTGATACCATATGTGGCATACCTATATAACCTGTTGAAATGTATATATATAAAAAAATCTTTCACATAGGACATAGGCCATGAATCTTCCTCTTACATTCACTCCTAAGCTTAATTGTTTCTGTAACAGTCCTTCCACATACAAAAATTCTCTTTTGCAAATAAAATTCCCTTCAACAAATAAAAGAGTTCCTTCCGCAAATCAAAGGTCCTTTTCGTAAATAAAAACTCCCTTCCAAAATTCAGCTTTCGTAATGTGGATAGTGGATTGTCGAAATCGCTTAATTCTTTTATAATCTTACCCTTCCGCATTTCCACTTCCGCAATGCATATTGTGGATTGCAGAGACCCTTACATTCAACACTTTTTCCTTTTTCCATTTTGCATTCCGCAATGCAAATTGCAGATTGTAGAAACACTTAAGTTCTTTACATATTTAACCACCACTTTCTGTTTTCCGCAAGCGGATTGCAGAAAATCTCACATTCTTCACAGTTTTATCCTCTGCTTTACACTTTCTGCAATGCAGATTGCAGAAAACATATAATTACTTTAAAGTTTCCAACTTCCGCTTTCCGCTTTCTGTAATTGTGGATTGTAGAAACACATATCTTCTCGACAGTTTTAACTTCCACTTTCCGCGATGCGGATTACGGAAACCCCATATTTTCTTTATATTTTCTCTTCCACTTTTCACTTTCTGAAATTGCGGATTGCGGAAACCCCATATTTTCTTTGTATTTTCTCTTCCACTTTTCACTTTCCGAAATTATGGATTGCGGAACCTCGTGAATACTTTATAGTCTTGACTTCCACTTTCCGCATTCCACAATACGGATTGTGGATTGCAGAGAGTCCTTATATTCATTACATTTTAACCATGGTTTCTCCTTCCTCAATGCGGGTTGCGGGTTGCGGAAATGCTCCCATTCCTTATAAATTTTACTTCGCTTTCTGCTTCCATAATGCGGATTGTGGATTGCGGAACCACCCCACTTCATTATGAATTTTTACTCTGTTTTCGCTTCCACAATGCGGATTGCGAGTTGTGGAAACACTTCAATTCCTTATAAATTTTAGGCTTCCGCGGGCCTTCCGGCCCAAGTTTTTTCACCTATCTTCACTGTGTTTTCTTGGAAATACTAAGGAGTTTCCAACCCTCAATGGACTCATGGATTTAAGCCGAATGATTTACTTATACAAGCTCGGGATTAGGTGTTTTATGGTGGTGGACAATGGCATGTTTCCTAATAACTTTAGCGGCCAAGCTCTCCTTCATATTTTCACCCTCCCTTAGGAATTTAAGGTATTATATAGGGGCTTCACTAAACAAAGGGGCTAAACCGAGTAGAACACATTGCCTTCCCTACCAAGAGTCCCTTAGACCCTTAGACCCTTGGTTACTCAAGCCTACATAACTGAGTTAGGATTACTCGAGCCTACATAATAGAGTCAAATATTAAGTGAACAAAAGAATATAAATCGAGAGTGAGGCTCTCTATTTATGACACACACACTCACTCAACTGGGGCGCATGAGTGAGAGAGGAGAAGCTCTCTCAAGTGAGAAAGAGAGAACAACTGTTGGAGATCATCTTTTCTGTCTTTGGGTTTTACTGCTACTATTGATGCTCATTCTATCTCTGAGGAAGTTGCAGGGTTTTCTCCTTTATGGTTTCCTCAAGGAAAATATTTGTGTCTCTTGTCTCTTGTGATTTTTGATGTGCATGTTATTCTCTCAGATAAGATCCTAGATCATATTGCTTAAATGATAAAAATCTAACAGAGTACACACATCTCAACTCCACAATTAAGTGAATCTTTATCTTTCATATACATGCCTATCCTAGCTGAAAAATGCACGTCTAAATCGGATTTAAAAGAAGTAAACTCCTCAAGGCAGGGGTTAGTTGTGCTGTTAAAACTTAAAAGTCACCTTTCACTTTCGCTTACAATAAATACATTTTAAGTTAACGTGTCCTACATGTCCTGATTTCGAGGGTCACCGTGTTCATGCCGGACACTCGAATCCCCGTGTCCCAGTGTCAGGTGACTTAGAGCACAAGATGGTTGAAGGAGTGGATCTTTTATACCCTACAAGTGGCAATCAGATTTATGCACCCTCTAGAAAATGGGTGAATGTTTTGGTGCTTCTCCTTTTCAGTTGCATTAGGTTGATCAATGAACATTCAAGATTGGCAAGGTTTCTAAAGCCAATTTAGTAGGTCAAAGGGGCTGCATCACCTAAGTGCAAGATTTCAAATTTTTTTGGACAACAACATGTGATTGTGCACATCTTGTGAATGGTGGAACCTATAATAAATTTTGAAAAACCCTCAACTATAAGAGAAATTAAGTGAATGAAGAATGAGTAGATAAAGAGCATATGCACACATATTTTCAAAAGCTAGCATCTTATAGATGATTTACGAGCATTCATTATTATTTTTGCATAAACCAGTTTTACTCTCATGAAAGAAATTGACCACATTCCATAAGCTCACTAAATATTTATTTAATATTGTATCTATATATAGAATCTACCCAGATTAGATGGATTCCCTATTTGTCACACTAGCAAAAATGTTAGTTTAACTTGAATGGAATGTTGTTTGTTTAGCAAATTTCCATCAGTTTGAATGGAACATTATTTGTTTAGCATGCTTCAACACAGAATTCTAAATGTAAACTATGCATTTTCTAGCGGCATGCTATATGTTAGCATTGACAAACTAAGAAAAGAAGAACTAGCCTAGCTAGTGTGAATGACAAAAATGAGGACAATCTTTTTATATTCTTCCAAAGTTAGGGCTGTAATATCTTGCACAAAAAAAACATAATCAACCAATCTAGTTATCCTATCAAAAGTGGTGAAACATGAAACAAGCAACATAATCAACTTAAGGAGCATGTTACCCACTCACATCTTGAAAAAATCTAGGGATTTCTTGAAGTGTTTCAATCTAATAAAAACCATTCCCCGACATTATATTAATAGAATATGTTGAAATTTAACAGAAAAAAAAAATATTCATTTCCTAATAACAGAACAATTTAACTTTAATACCATAGGAAAGCAAATTTCCTCTAGTGCCTAAATTTATTGTGACAAAATTTATTTTAACTATACACTGTAAGGAATACTCAAACATTAGCATACATGAGCACTAACTCTTGAAAATAAAACCAGCCTAATGAAATAAACATTTCCTCCACTTGTTGGTGCCATCAAACAATGGATCTTGTTTACTGTTATTACACAAATCTGCACCAACAAACCTAACTAATAATTATAGGCCACCTATCCTTGTTAAGTTGCTAGAGGCCTCTTTGTTCACTTTAATGTTTTTCTGGTCTAAAGGAAGTATCCCTAAAAGCTGTATGCTGCCATATAACCAATCAATCTGCACAAATCCTTCTTTGTCCCAGGTTAAACCATATTCACAAGTGTAAACACTATCCTTAACTTCCACTTGTTGTCGTCTATACCTTTTGGATTTAAAGTGGTCCTTTCTTTCCTTTATGAATCCTTTTCTTTCTTTTCAAGATGTTTTCAATATCCTTCATTTACTCTATAATGCAACCATTCTCATCATTTTGGAAGTACTCCACCTTTAAGGTTATTGCATAAGAATGAAAAGAATTGAATCACAGGGAATAGAACACCATCAATACAAAACTGATTTTTTTTAGAATTTGTCCCCTATTCTGTTGATGAGCTATGAGAACAAAACAATCCAGTATTTTACTAAATTTCTAATCTCGTGTACAAGGAATAATTTAAAAAATTAGAATATCAGGGTAAGTTGTCTCTATTAATGTTGTTCAAACTTCAAACAAACAAGTTGATCGTTAATCATATAAAGACATGGGAATTATTAGAAGAGAATACAAACAAACAAGCTAATCGTCAATCTTATAAAGACATGGGAATTATTAGAAGAGAATACAAACAAACAAGCTAATCGTCAATCTTATAAAGACATGGGAATTATTAGAAGAGAATGCAGAGTAGTATTCAACCAGAAGGAATGCACAGACACAGATAACAAGAATTAGTATGAAATAACACAAACCAAAATAACTTTACCAGCTTTCATATTCCACCACTAAGCGTTTTGATTAGTAAACAACAAAAGTGTAAAACAAAACACAAGAAATACAAAAGTTAAAAGTAAAACAAATCACAAGAAATACAAAAGTTAAAACAAGCATTAAATTTACTCTATCAATAAAATTTACTGAAAGTGTTAGATTGTATTCTATTGATGATAGAGCAACATAATTAATTTATAACAATAAATTATAATCCTATATATTTCTGCTCATATGCATCCTGGAAATTAAAGGTTACGAAGATCAAGAATTTGTAAAACTAAACCAAAAAGTTAGTGAAACAACCTTCATTATAATTGTTCAAACATAATAAGTTGATCATAAACAATGGACATTGATATAGAAAGAAAAAAAAGAAAAATAAAAACATTCAAGAACTTATATCTAAAAGAAAGAACATACTAGAAGAAGATCAATCAATACTGGAGAGAACTTATAAAAACTCACGATTGCCTTCCACTATCCCCATTACATACTTTTTTTGTTTTTAGCTTTTTGTTGGAAAAGCTTGGGCAACAAAAACAATTTTCTTTACCGGAAAAGCATGGATACTCTCAAGAATTTATAAATACTCTCTAGATTGCCTTAGACAATTTTCTTACTCTCGAGATTGCCTTAAACGATTGAGGTTACTTTCTTTTTCACTTTTATTTTATTTTCCTTACAAGAAAAGCAAGTGTCCAAAAATAGTTTTCGATGCATCCACTTCTAATGTATTTAAATTTAGATTTTTAATATTTAGGTTGTGCTCCGTGTTTACCATGTGATCATATAAAAAATTTAAAAATATTTACATGGGTGGAGGTTCACATACAAAAACTTTTACTTTGTACCCGACAAGGGAGAACATGATGCCAGAATACAATTTTCAAAGCCTCCTTTTGCTAACAATCAACCACGACCTTCCTCAAGTAAGTTGGATCAAGCGAGCCTGAGCCACAACCAATTTGGGAGGCCAAATTCAATGATGTAGCCACATAGATATAAGACAACCATGTATGCGAGTGCTCATGTGTTTTGTGTCTAGTTTTGACACCATGAGACTCTCCTCTCTTCACATTGTTCCTGACAGGGGGAAATGAAGATTGTCATAAACTAGCAAGTGAGATCAAGTGAGCCAGAACAAGCGAGCCTTAAACACCATGTTTGAATGAGATCCTAAGTTGGTGGTCATCCTCAAACCACACATTTAGTATAAGAATTCAAATTATTCTAGACATCATATGGTTTTCCTCCAACCACCACTTCCAGAAAAAACCTATGAGCCTTCCTACCAAGCTATAGATAGAACCTCTGAGCCTTTGTGATAAGTTCCATATTTCACGGTCAACCTTAAACCACACACATAGTAGAATATTTTAGCTTCTACTAGCCACTTTGGTTAGTGGTCAGCCAAAACCACCTCTTCATAGATCACTTGTATTAGTAGAAGACAATGAAAGCTTCTAGCTAACTTGCTTGGCAATTTAGATTATCAAAATGGAAATATTTAGCAAGTGGTAGTTGTCCACTTCTAGTTATTCAACTCTCTTTTTCTTGGACTCATATACACCCTTTGGATTAAGGAGGGAATTTTTGTGAACATGATCCTTAGTTTTTGGATTAATGTTCACTATTCACATAAGGAGAATAGCAAGAGTCATTCGGGAGTCCAAAACACCTCATTGGGAAGTTGAACTGATGATGCATTCTCATGTATTAATATGTACATTGTTAATGAGAATTTGTGCTATGACGCCTATCCTTATGTCTTTGTGTGGATTTCTACCTATTTTCCCAATAGGGAAACCTAGCATGAGAAAAATCACTTCACACCCATAGATCCTCCCCAAGAATACACTAATCCCATCACCTATCTTCCAATTTAGTCCATCCCCAAGAAAAAAAAAAGTCAAAACAACCGCTTTCCATGTGACCTAAAAATTTCACATTGATTTAAATGGATTTCGGATCCAATCTATGAGAGACATGGGGCTGACACATTTTTGTTCCACCAATTTAGATCAAAATCCAGAGCCTCTTAATAACCTCCAAATTATTTTCACCAAAAAATCCTTGGAGAAAGGTATCAAGTCCTTTATGTCCCACCCTCCCATTAAGATTGGAATTGAGATCGTCTTCCAACTTATCCGAACATTCCTTTTATTTTTGAAGCTACCAGGCCAAAATAATCTCATACTTAATTTTGCAATCTTGTCTATCACGCAGCTTAGGATCCAAGATAAAAAAAACAATACACTAGTATGGCCGTTAATACTGATTTAATCAATGTCATTATAACTCCCTTAGAAACGCAATACAGACACTGATTTTCTAGTCTCTTTTCACATTTAATGATCAACCATTCCCAATCACTAATACGATAGGAGGGTTTAAGACGAAACCCCAAATATTTCAAGCCTTCCTCGAGATTGATCACCTTAAATCCCAATTTCATACTGAAGCACCACAGATCCTCCTCCTCAGCTCCTTCTCTTGATATTGTATACTTTTATGTATTTACTACCATCCATGTTGCATTACAAAAAAGATCAAGAATACTTGATAACTTCTCTAATTCCCTTTTCATTACGTCATCGAAGATCAAGATATCATCGACAAAAAAACATGTGTAAGTCAAAACTTCCGCTCATACATAATCCTTTTATGCTTCCAATCATCTTAGCTTCCTTGATAGCTCTTCTAGTCCCTTATGTTACAAAGAGAAATAACAAGGGAGCCAAAGGGAACCCATGTCTTACCCCTCTCCCAAGTCTGAAAAAGGTGGATGCTACTTCATTTATCATAACCAAAAAGGATAATGTCATCACGCATGGCATAATCCACTGTATAAATGAAATCCAAAACCCAGCTTGAGATAAAAGAATATGAAGGAACACCCAACTTACATGATCATATTCCTTTGGAATATCGATATTTATCACCATTTCCTTTAACTTTTTTAGCCTTATTGAATGAAGGGTTTCCTAGGCTATTCCTATAGCCTCATGGATTTTTCTACCTGCTATAAACCCAAACTATTCATTAGTAAAATTAGTTGATAATATCATTTTATCCTATTAGCTATTATCTTTGCAACTATCTTGTCAATGTTGTTACTTAGTGAAATTGGCTTGTTGTCATCTAGACAATCTGTATCATTCGTTTTTGGTATGACGGACATTAATGTTTCATTGAAATCCCCTAACATATTTCCTTGTTTCCTAGAAACCGCAACTACTCTTAATAGAACCTCCTCCACTGTATATAGAATTCCTAAGAAGTACTCAATCAACATGCCATCAATATTCCATACTTTGTCGTTTTTAAGGATATGAAGGGTCTTCTCCAATTATTCCTTTGATACTTCTTTCATTAGTTCCTTATTATCCTCATCATTCACAAGATTAGGATATAATTGGGATAATTTCATTTCCTTTTCCTTAGAAACATTTTCATCCTCTTTGAAGAGTTTATGGAAATGATCCACACCCATTTTTGCCAAATCTTCAAACTTAGTAACCACCTCATTATCCTCATTCTTAACTACCAAATTGTATTCACGGATTTTCGATGATTGGAAAAATTAAGGAAATATTTTGTATTCTCGTCCCCCTAGCCAGCCATAGCACCCTACTTTTCATTCTACATTCATCTTCTTTGTTTTATTTATTTTCTAGATATTTTCTTCTTTTATGTTCTAGGTATTTCACTTCATGCCTTGTGTCCTCCTCAAGGAACCATAATCCCCTTGCCTCGTATAGAATCACCATTCTTGACTCAATTTCTAATAAATCCTTGTCCTCTTTCAATTTCTTATTTTGATCCCACAATCTTCAAATTACTTTAGATTGTACAACTATCTAGTCCCTTAAATTTATGCCAACATTTTTCAATAGTTGGACACAATCCCCATCTTCTAACCATGATAGATTAAGTTTGAAAGGACAAGAAGGTTTTTCTGAGTATCCTAACAATTATAGTGACCACTAGATGGTGATCTTAATCCCCTTCCATCCCAATCCACTATTGAATATGCACTGGAAGTTCTAAAAGACCCTCCGAAACAAGAAAATGATACAGGAGCTTCGCTATGAAGTCATTTCCTCCTCTTATGTTAGACTAAGTCGGTTTTAATTTTATGGGTTCTATATCACTCAACCCATTGCATTCATCATTCTTAAGAAAAAAATTTGATAAAATATCTAGACGTCATTCTACCCCCAAGTCTCCGACATACCCACATAAAATTTTAAATCTCCTCCCAAGATAAGATTACACTCCTTAAAATGGGTCTTAGCCCTCACATATTCCCCAAAAGAAATTTGATCACAATTCAACACGTATATATTCAGAAACATGAGTTTCATCCTTAGTTAAAGAGAATGCAAGGTCACTCATAGTCCCAATTCAAAGGTCCAAGAATTTATAAGTTTCATACTTTGACTACGCCAACCCAAAATTAGACCTTAAGATTTTCCTTTAGGGTCTACAAACCCAAATTCCCATCCATTGATAAAAACATCGAACTCCTTCAGAAGTTTTACACCCTCACTCATTGTTTCCTAGAAAGAGATCACATCTGACTTCAAGTTACTAACCAATCTACTAAGTGCTAGCTTTTTGAGGTGCTAACAAGCCCCCTACAATTCAAGGAAACACAAATTATAAGGAACCCATAGATCTATGTTTTCTTGAAGCTACATCCCACACAACCTTTTCTTGAGTCAACTGGAGATAATATTTCCTTCTTTTACCTATTTTATATTTTTCCACATTCTTACCCAACCTTCTTGAGACTTCACCAAAAAACCCCTCAAAGCCTTCTTTTCAAGACCGAAGGAAATACAGCCCTTCCTCTTCCAATGTCCCTTTGCTCATAAAGATGTCCTTCTCATTAGGGGAACCAAAGGGTTGATTCTCCACATGAGAATATTGAAAATTAACCCCTGAGAGCAATTCATTAAATGGAGTACCTTTTGAATAGGAATTTCAAAAGGTTTTCTTAAAATATATTGAAAGAGAGACTAGATTCACACCATTTAATTTGCATTTCCCAAATGAATCCTTTTCATTAAAGGGAGATTCTAAAGAAAGAATATCAAATGAGAAATTCTTCCCTACAGACATTTCTAATTGTAAGTGGACCAAGTCTTTTAGCGTCATACATGGGTCTGTCTTAACCTCCTCTTCTAGATTGAAGAATACAGAATTATGCTTTTGCATCTCTTTTGCAACAAACAAGTGATCACCCACTTCCTTCATAAGCGTATATGGCCTATCTGAACTTATTGCAATATTCTTGATGTAGAAATTACTAGCCTTCCCTTTCTGATGAACTTATAAAACCTTTGAAGGTGTTTCAACATTTTTCAAGCTCCAGTGACCTCTTTCCATCTGTGTTATCCTTTCCACTCTCATGTCCTCCTTTTTCTTCTATATTTTCTCGTGAAAAGGAAGTGTACACTCCTATTCTATATGACCATACTTATGGAACCTATTACACATGAATGACATCCCTATATAGTCTATAGCTTGAACATGGACTTTATTTCTCGTTATTAACTCGATATTTTCTGCTAATTCCTCCTAGAGATCCAGATTTACTAGAATGTGAGCCACACAATACACCCCCAATTCTAGATGTGCTTCCACATAGGAGCACCAAAAATTACCCACAACATTGAAAAAATTATCAGACCAAAATTCCAACGAAAGGCTGAACACTTAACCCAAATTCCCATGGAATCCAATCTTTCCATTCTTGCATCAAATAAAGGATTCCAATGCTTAAGAAAGATTGATCAAGAATTTCGTCTCCATTCTTTCTTTAGGATTCTTGATGTGTCAAATCTAGATTCGAATATGAATGCCAACTAACCCCTTGGGAGAATTAAAGATACATGATTATACCCCAAGAAACCTCCCCATTCTTTGTCCACCCAGTCTTTCAGACTTCTTTCACTTGCTCTAAATCCCAGAACTTGACCCACCAAAACCATTTCCCCATATTCCACAACTTCATTCATTTGGACATCAATCTCTAACACCGGACCTATTGATTCTTTACTCAATTTTACACACCATTTTTTACTTGTTAAATCGACAATAGGTTCCTCTCCATCCTTTATCTTTTGCCCTTTAGACCCTCTCAAACCTCCCTCTAAGATATCCAAGGAAATATACTTCTAAGAACTCAAAGTCCTTTTCTCTCCCAAACTGATAACTTCGGGAAGATAGAATGCGTTTACCCTTTTCATCTCGTAGATCCAACTCTTTAAGATCGTCACTATGATTTATGTCCTTTGTATTGAAAGTCTCTCCATGTATCACTTCATGCTCAATCTATTTGACAAGTGTCCTTCCTTATGAAGCGTGAACCATCAATCTTAGTTGCAACCCCAAGAGAGTCTTGTTTAATTAACTTTGCTAATATATCTATACCATTAGTCCACCATTAGTCCCTGGCATTGCACCTTCTACTATTAATCCCTCTCCCACGTTGGCATCCTCCACATCAATTCTACGGAGGACCACCAACGAAATTAATTTATTGCATAGGCTTTTCTCTTCTTGTAACTCAAACTCAGATTCATACTTACAAAAATATAAGAAGTGCTCCAAGAATTCACCTTCGATGAAAGGAATATGCTTCAAAGAAATACTAAAAATTAAAACAAGATGACATACTAATTCGCAAACAAAAATAGGACATAACTTTGCAATTATTATAGGTCAGTTAGGACTAATTTGGCAATAAATTACACCCTATGAGATAACATAAAATGCAAAGTTGTAAAAAAGAGAAACAGGGGTATAAGGAAGGAACTTTGCAAAGATAAACATAGGTATAAGGAAGGTTATAATCATTTATATTCTTTCAATTTCATCTAAATATAATATATGAAATCTTATTTTAAGACTAGTACTTACAACAATGTAGAGAAAACATTGTTTCTATTTCTACTTAAGGAAATAGAAAACAACTAATGCAGCACTCATTCAATCTCATAACAGTATCCTTTATGGTTAATGTCCTAAAAGTGTCCTCTATGGATAGCATAGTGATTTCAAGAGTATACAATTCAACATTCTACAAATTTTAGGATTATGTGCATCCTTGAAATTAAAGGTTACAAACAAAAAAAATATGTAAAAGGAATCCAAAAGATGAGTGGAAACATAACCATTAATGGTATTCAATAACACATTGTACATAAGAACACACCCATAAAAATAGACGTTATCATTAAAACAAAATAGAAAATAGACATCCAACAAAGAATACAGGGTCATAAATAATTGGAATTAGCATAAATATTGGAAATCCGAATTCTACAATTAATCCCTATGGAGCCTTTTCACAGGTGACTTGAGGTTTTTTAAAAAGGATAGATAAAGGATTATTTTCCTCATTAATCATAATCCTTCACCTTTCATTTTGGACTTTAAAAAAAGTTTAGTATCCAGTTTTTAAAAGATGTTGAAGTATTTATGCTTTTCTATGACTTTTTTGTACCCTTGGTATATGTAAATGCAATATGCACATAAAAAATATAATTTACATTCCACATTCCAACTTCTAATGTGTAATAGTTTCTGAAGACTTACTTGGTTGCATTTGTAATAGTTTCTGAAGACTTACTTGGTTGCATTTCAACTAAGGGCTCTACATAGGAAAATGATAGTTACAACATATCACAGAACTCAAGAAATAAAAAACAACTTATGCAAAACGCAATTTCACCCTTTCCTGAGATTGTAGCATATAATTAGCAGCGTATTATGTTTGTAGATGAGCATCTCATTTAACTTCCATTTAAAAATCAATTGAACTAAGATAAACCATTCCAATATTCTGCTAAATTTTAATCACATCCTTGTAGGAAACTAAAATCTTACAAAGAGTTTGTAAAAGGAAACCAAAAATTTAGAGGAAGCACACTCCATCAATGTTGTTGAAATACTGAAATGGAGAGCACAAGTGACAATGAACCATACGAAATAGAGACAATACAAATCCAACATATCATTGAAATTATTTCTTAGGAAATAGAAAAAACAACTTACGAAACACTCCATTTCACCCTTTCCTAAAATTATAGCTTGTCATTAGCAAATTATTATGTGTGTAGATGAGCATCCCATTTAAAAATCAATTGAATTGAAATAAACAATTCCAATATTATGCTAAATCTCAATCACATATGCGGCAGAAAACTAAAACATTACAAAAAAGTTGTAAAAGGAAACCAAAAATTTAGAGGAAGCAAACTACAATGTTGATGTTGTTAAAAACCTGAAACAAAGAGAACAGGTGATAATGAACCATACTAAATAGAGGTAATAAAAATACATCATATCATTAAAATCATTTCGACATTAGCATTTCCTTCTATTTGTGAATATCACATTTAACTTCCATAAACAAATAAACAAGAGATTTGAATATAAGAGTAAGCATTCCATAAACAAATAAACAAGAAATTTGAGAATAAGTATAAGCATTCCATAAACAAATAAACAAGAGATTTGAGAGTAAGATTAAGCATTTGAGTATTTAAAAAAAAAAAAAAAAATTCTGAGAAAATAGACAAAATGAAAATCCAATCTATAGAACATTTCTTGTCATGTTGGCAATGGTTCACCTCTAAGGGATCTACATAGAAACAAAGCAAAATCATAAAGGCAGCAAATCAGGGGAAATAGAAAATAATCCATACAAAACTCAATCACAAAATGTCTTTTAATTATTTCTTAATAATCCATACAAAACTCAATCACATAAATTCTTATAATTATTTCTTTTCAATAGCACTCTATTCTGTAGATGAGGCACTGTATAATAATAGAAGGCAATTTCAATGTGAGTAAATAATGGTTACTATTCGAAAAATAGAAGGGGCATAAATTCTATGCCATATTTAAGTGTAGATGAACACTTACCTGTGAGTGTAGATGAACAAAAATTTGCACATTGCAAGAGTTAGTGCCACTAGTATAATCATTGTTCAATTACTTAGCTTGCTCAGGTGTTAGGGATGACGAGACCTGTCCAACAACACTACTATAGAGAGATAAGTCCAAGCTCGAATGGAGCTGTCTAACTAGGGGACGATTTTGACTTTCCGGCGGATTTTCAGGCGAAATCCGGTGAATTTAACTCACACAATTTTGTAATTTTTGTTGTTTGTTGGGCAATTTTAAGTGTAAAAATGAAATCACATGACATGAAAACCACCAAGCACCCACACTCTGTAAGAATTAGCAATGTTTTTGTAGGTTTTGAAAATTCCGTGAAGATTTATAGCCGAAAACTGGTAAAAATCGGTCGAAAATAGAGGGAAAATCATCCCCTAGTTAGACAACTCGAGGTTGAATATCTAGTGTAATCATCGATCTATTAGATTGAGTTGCATTCATTATCTTGAGGTTGAATAGAATATGAAATCCCATTGGAAGATGATTCCACAGAGACAATAACCTTTTATGCATATAGATTATCTTATCACTTCCTCCCATACACAAACTCCAAAGCATTTTGGCTTATAAATCTTGAAACCTACACACAAGAAAGCAAACCCTTTCTCAAAACTTATAAAAATAAATAAACAAATATAAAATAAAAAAACAAATTTAACATCAATCAATCATAATTCAACTCCATCTCATTCCTTCTACCCATTCTGCCCACTCTCCCTTACTCACAACTCCTTCCCTTCTCTCATGCACTCTTCTCCATTTCTTTCTCCAACGATTTTCCACAGCCATCCCTATACACTCTTCCCCAAGCCGCCTCCTGCTCTTACCCAAGCTTCCTGCCGAGTCTCATCCCTACTGCCTCACCTTCCTCTATTCCCTCACGCACTCCAACCTCTGCTACATGCACCACTCTGCTCCCTCACGCACTCCAACCTTGGATACACGCACTCTTCTCCATTTCTTTCTCCAACGATTTTCCACAGCCATCCCTGTGCACTCTTCCCCAAGCCTCCTCCCGCTCTTCCCCAAGCTTCCTCCCACCTCCCGAGTCTCACCTTCCTATGTTCCCTCATGCACTCCAACCTTTGCTACACTTACCACTCTGCTCCCTCACGCACTCAAACCTTTGTTACACGCACTCCAACCTCTGCTACATGCACCACTCTGCTCCCTCACGCACTCCAACCTTGGATACACGCACTCTTCTCCATTTCTTTCTCCAACGATTTTCCACAGCCATCCCTGTGCACTCTTCCCCAAGCCTCCTCCCGCTCTTCCCCAAGCTTCCTCCCACCTCCCGAGTCTCACCTTCCTATGTTCCCTCATGCACTCCAACCTTTGCTACACTTACCACTCTGCTCCCTCACGCACTCAAACCTTTGTTACACGCACTCCAACCTCTGCTACATGCACCACTCTGCTCCCTCACGCACTCCAACCTTGGATACACGCACTCTTCTCCATTTCTTTCTCCAACGATTTTCCACAGCCATCCCTGTGCACTCTTCCCCAAGCCTCCTCCCGCTCTTCCCCAAGCTTCCTCCCACCTCCCGAGTCTCACCTTCCTATGTTCCCTCATGCACTCCAACCTTTGCTACACTTACCACTCTGCTCCCTCACGCACTCAAACCTTTGTTACACGCACTCCAACCTCTGCTACATGCACCACTCTGCTCC